>DF240385.1:0-107555 GCA_000507305.1 Breviolum minutum Mf 1.05b.01
AGGTTGGATACCCAGCGGAAGGCATCAAATTATAGGGAGTTCATTTGTCAACGTCTATGGCTAACTACTATTAACAATGTTACATAAGCCCTGTAGTTACTAAGCTTGGGTCCGAGGTCGACTGGTTTCGTTTAGGAAACTTGATTTGAATGACATTGCTTCGGCCCATCTGAATAATGAATGTCGAAAGGCTTGTATGATTGATATATCTTGCTCTCATAAGTGTCCATAGTCCCTTCACTTCAGCGTACTCTTCCCCAAGAACCAAGTGATTTCTACTTAAAGAAAAAACCTTCAAACACTTTCAACCATGTTCAACCAAGTTCTAAACGACAAAAAACTGGCTGCTCTACATATATTTCCCTAAACTACAATTTTCCACCTTCTCATGTTTCACGCGTCAAAGGTTGACCGGGGCCCATCCTCTTCATCTGTTGGGCTTGAGCCATAATTCTCATTCCAAACCTTGGCAATCACAAACGATCGGTCGGTGTTTCAACAAAAGTGTGTCACAACGGGGTGTCTTTTGGTTAAAAAAGAAAGCAGGGGTGGAACACCTTCAACTAAGTTCAACTACTGTACCCTCCCTGAAACTAACATAGGAAGACTTGTTTCCTTTTGGGATGGCCTATTTTCAGGGGACATGTTGGTTTTAGGGAGGGTATACTTCAGAAATCTTCAGAATATGAAGTTTTGAGAAAGTCAGGACTTCCTATGAAAGGAGTTTGGAGCGATTTAAAGTCAAGCTATTTCTTTCGGGGTAGGTTAACACTATGAGAGGGGAGATCAGCCAAATTTCTTCAAAGCCCTCTCCGGGTATCAAAACACCTGGCAATTCTTTCTTCAAGATCTCCATCTGCAGATTCACTTTGAGTTTGCATGGATGGTTCGTTGGTGTTGATGGACAATACTCTACAAGTTGGGATGTTTAAAGAAAAAAAACGTTTGCAAATAGTGGGACACATGATCTACCCTTCCCAAAACCAACGTGTCCCCTGAAAATAGCCAAAAGGCTATTGAATCGGAAACTAGTCTTCCAACCATCCATTTTCAGAGGGAAAATCGTAGTTTCAGGGTCCACTCGTACCAACTGTTGCAGGATTTAAGCAATGATCGCCTTCACGGAACGATGAACACCGTGACACCGTCAGAAGGCCGACACCACGACGGAAACGGAACGGAAGTCCACAACAAAAAAAGTGAAATGTATTGGAATTGTGTAACACAATGTAACCACGAGAGTTGATTGTTTTCAATCTATTCCAAGAAATTGACATGCTTTGTAAGTCTTTTTTGAGTTTGTTTGCATCTCTTTAGAGGTTGATTCTGTGGTAAATATTTGTTAAATCGCAAAAATTAGTGTTTTCATTTTTCAAGATTGCTTATCGACATCAGTCGGCTTTGCAGGGGATGCATCTCCTCGTCACATTTGGGCGTGGCAAAGACTGCAACTGTTGTTGCTATCTCCGGACCCATATGGATAGCTCATCCCGGTCATATATATGACTGAATTTAGCCACGTGTTGTGCACAATGTCATATCTGATACATTTGCCGATGCCATTACTGCTTCTATAAGTTCTCTCCCATAGTTCCATCCTTCGTTTTGGAAACCATGTGGTTAATCATTTTACGAAAGAGAAAGGTAAAGGCAGCATCAACGGAGTTCCAACAGACCCCCGCAATCATCGACAAGGAGCCAAGGTCACCATGAGTAAGGCAAAGACCAAGACTCCGGCCTTGAAGGCCATGGCAAATTCTCAAACCCAAGCTTAGAGGTTGGTTTTTTTCCCCACTTAAGAGGCAAACTGTGAAGTATATACATATCATCTTTTCAAACATATATCTAAATGGTAAGCATAATAGCAATTAAATTCCAAAAATGATATCCAACAAGGTCAGAAAGGGCAGAGTGCTGCCTACCCCAGAGGAATTCACAAAACCATTATCAACACACAATGAACTTTAAACATTTAGATTAGACGTGAAACACTTGTTTCGGCTGGATGGTCTTAAACATATAGATATAAGACTAATCTGTCCAAGTATGTCCATTTACATTGGCAATGCTGTTTTTGGTTCAAACTGGGGTCGCCAACACATCTCTAGGCAAGGGTGCCACTGGGTGAATTCAGATACTGAGGTATACCCCCTAACAGACTGGCCATGGAAATTATGTCGCATACTATCCGAATCCGATCGGACCATGAAATAGGACTTTGGAGTGCGTCTGGGCCATGTCCCAAAGAAACCCAATGGGTTTCTTTAACCAACCGGTGAAAAACTCCATCACGGATTTTTCACGCACTCCAAAGTAAAAATGCAACGTCTGCACAATCCGGAGCACCAACAGGACTTGAAAAGATTGCACAATGGTTGAAATTCCCCTGGGAATGCAGCCCGCTGCAACCCTGAAAAATCAAGGTTGCATTTGCCAGGCTTGAGTTGCCACTTAGTGTAGGTACGCATACTTATGCAGGCGGAATTCCGGGTTTTGCGCACCCGTTCTCATAAACCTCTATGAGTCATGAGTCACAAGATTAACACGGCAGTAAGCTAAACAACAGGAACAAATCTTATAAGCTAAAAATACTGTTGGAAGATATCCTGCACCACCTAGGATGTATTAAACCCTGTAAATAATGAGATAAACTACCAACCTCAACTGGGGATCGCCGGATTTCTTCCATCAAAAGTATCAAACCAACTTTCTGGATTTGACCATCTGTCAATCCAACACCCTCCATCGGTCACCCCACCGACATGTCGAAGGCCATAGTATTGCCGCCAACATACCTCGGGGTTGAATTTTGCCTGTTGAAGGGAGAAAAATGTATTGATTTTTTTTGGCACGGGGTTATTATGGGGGGCGGGTTACATAACCTCAATTTGGCAAGAGATTGTTGCAATCGTCAATATTCGAATCGAAGCATTTTGCTTACTCACAGGTGTATTATAATGTACTATATATTATCTCGCCTGGGTCAATCTGAAACTGAGACACTACGTTTCTATGACCCCCGTCATCTCATTTACAGCCACCCCTTGGCATCCCAGCAATGTGCCGTTGCCAATCGCATGGAAGGGCAAGGAATCCACACCCACCTAGCGTTGCGAGCTTCCATCAAACGAAAAATCAAACACTGCAACGGTATCTTTGTTTTTACTACCCCATTGAAAACCACACTTGTAGTGGTTTACTTAGGTTAGGATAAGATAGGTATGTCTGTTTTCTGGCATGCTGTTCATCTTCCCAAGTGATGAATATTGATGAATCCTCTAAATCAAAGCTGAAACTTTCAATGTGAACAAAGTCTGATCTCGAAGATGTAGAAAAAGTCTGGAATTTATTTATAGAAGAAGAACTTGATTCACTTCATTCTTCATTCCTCGTGTCTCCTCAAAATACAACGGCAAAGTTTTGTCTTCCCAACGCGAAAAACTGCACTATCAACTGCATATCAGCATATCACTCAAAATTGGCATCCATTTGTGCATTTTATGATCCTCCCACTAAGAGAAATTTGATCACCTCTGACATGTTAAAGTATCAAGCCTTTAACTTGAAAATCACAGGCCCGCGTTTCAACCCTTTATTCAAACTTATGGCGAGCGCATTTTGCCAACTTAGATTTACATCACACCTAGGGAGGATCCGGTGAATCCGGCTTAAAATGTAGCCAACAAATCCAGCGCCTGAGCCATAAATCCTGAGGTAATGGCGACCTGAGGCAAAGCCACAACGACGGAAAAAAAAGGAGCCGGAAATTCGAAAAAAGGATGACATAACGTTTGTTTCTAGGAGGGTAACATCATCGCGCAGTCATTTCCAACCAAAAAAAAATGGGGAAAATCTTCCATTTCCCATCATCATCATCGGATCCATGGGAACTGGCGGTTTTTGTTCCTAACATTTTGGGCTAAAAAAAATTGATGGGTTTTCAGGTAGTAGGCAAAAAATATGTCCAGCTGCATGGATTCTTTGGGATTGTTAGATCTTCACGACTAAAGGGGAAAAAATCAAAATACCCACCGGTAAACAAACATAGCAATGGAAACCACCATTTTTTATAGGAGAAAATCCCCATCTTGAATAGAAAATACATCTTCAAATGGTGGATTTCCCATTGCTATGTTAGTTTACCGGAGTGTAATTCGTTTTCCATCATGTTTCCTTGGATGAAAAAATCGAGATCCAAGCTTCTGTAGAGGAAACGTCCTCTTGAAGAGATTTCAGGTGGGTGGAATGAAGCATGAAGTGCATGTTGCTGATCTCTCTCAAAAATATGTGTGTATATATAATATATATATATATGATGTATGTAAAAAAAACATCTGATATCAGTATCTGAATGCTATGGGTATATTGTAATTAGATGCATTATGGTAGTTATACTTATGTCCACACATCATTTGCCTCTAATATATCCGATATAAACCTACCTACTTCCCACCCAACTGCAGTGACAAAGGGGATGTCCCCAAGGGCCGAGTACTGCACCAAGTACATTAAGGTGAACTTCATGCCAAACCTTGACAGAAGCAGCCACGACTTGGCGGCTTTGTAGCCACGAAAACGGCGGTTTTCGAGGGGAATGTGGACCCATATCCCAGACAACCGTCTGGCGTCTATAAAAGCTTGTAATAATGGGATAAGCTACCAACCTCAACTGGTGATCGCCGGATTTCTTCCGTCAACAGTTGTGTAGAGGTAGGAAATGGTAGGGGATCGTGCCACTTGCGATTTTTGTGGACTTCTTTAGATGCAAAACCGGAAATCTAAAAATCAAATCAGATCCTTTCCTGACAAAGGAAACATCTAAACATCCTTTTCACAAAACAAAAGCTTGTCAATCCTGATGTTGCACTGAAATGCTTCCCATACCCATGAAAAGGAGAATCTGAGAATTCTAACACGGTGCGATGAAGCACACGGAAGCACACGGGCAGCTTCATACATCTGAAGCCGTCAGTACAGTAACATAGCTGTTCCGTTCAAATCATGAATGCAGTCCAATAAAAATGTCCAGCTTGCCTCAGATAGCTGCACGCAAGAAAATCATACCAACAGACCATGAAATTATATAGTTCAAGTGGTTCTTAAAATCTTGAAAAGATCTTAAAGCAAGATATGAAAACCCACTTCCCAACCCTCTTAGAGCCCAGACATGTATGAGAGCAAACCGTTGGGGAACTTGTGTCGACAGGTGAACTCCGACACCATCCAGCCTAAATGAAAGGCTCGGGGCGCGCCTTGCTGTATCAATTTGCTAAGGCCTTTGAAACATGGCTGAAAAGTAAGTAAGTGAAGGTATGTTTTTCCAAGAAAAACCTGTGATTCCAAAAAAAAATCTGCAGGAGTTTCACCAAACGCTTCATTTCGGGATGTTGACTTTGGTGAGTGAAGGATGCTTCTGACCTGGCACTGTGAAAAGGGCACCGTTGTTTCAAGGCCTTTAGTCTCGCCCCGATGCTCCAAGGTACACTCGAAGCATGAGAAGAGCAAGGAGGTTGCAAAGCCTGATTTGGTCCACCATGCGACGAACCGAAGTGAAAACCGATACTCGCGCCGGAAAAATGGTGGTTGGAAGACTACTTTCCTATTGGGAATGGAACTTTGCAAAGAGCTCCGTTAAACTTCACGGGGGTAATCAGAAAGTATCAGAAAGTCATATCTTTTTTGGACAAAGCCCTGGCACCCATGCACCAGTTTTAGATACTTCATGCATCATTACTCCCCCCCCCCAATCATGGTTCCACTCCAGTGTCCAGGGGACCTTATCTTCCACTTTCATGATTCTTGGAGGGAAGGTCACTTTAGGGTAGTTTGACTATCCAGACTCGGGATTTACTTCATGCTGTTTCCATCTCAAGCCCCATATCATCCCAATCTGTCCGGCATACCTTGGAACAATCTCCAAACCTCTTCACCAAAATGGTCACAAAAAACCCAGTAGAAAATCTTCAACAAAAATTCTTGAGGGATCCGAAAAGAAAAAAAACTCCAGAAACGATGAACTTGAGTAGGGGCCCACCTGTTAAGAAAACCCCACATCTTGTGGCCACACATGTTTTTTTGCGCCTCCGGTGATGCGGCCCAACATCAATATCCAGTAGTTCTTCCTGAGCAATCCAAGGGGGGGAATGGGGTTTTTGAAGGATACCTGGTTTTGGTGGTTGAACCAACCCCTTTTTTACAAAATATGAGTCAAATTGGGTTCATCTTCCCCAAATACTTGTAGGGGTGAACATGTTTTAAAAAAACAAATTTTGAAACCACCACACAGTCACAAAATATCTGGTGAACAGAAACGACTTGCCCTCTATAAAAGTAGTTGGATATTTTTAAGTAGCATGTTTTGGTGATGGGTAAACCGGGAAAACCGCCAGGGTGTCAAATACCAAGATCCACTCATGATGGACGCCATTCACTTTCACCACGGGTGAAAAACGTGGCATTTCCCAGCCACGGCTGCAAAAGAACCATTTATATCATTGACTTTTTCTTTGGAAAAGGTTTTTGACACCCCTGCATATCCTATATGGACTATCTACGACTCTGTATATTATATGAATCTTTATGATATGATATGATATCACTGTCCAAAAAGTGCTGATGTGTTGCTTCGTGTTGATCTTGATCTGCAGAATCATACTTTGATAATGCAGCTCCTCCCAACAAATCTTGAAGAAATCCAAATTGTGCTGTAGAAATCACCGTGAAAATCCAGAGAATCTGCTCTTTCCAAAGGTCACCTTTCCAACTCGAGGGCCCGGGCCAGTGTTTGGTGGCACAAGAGAAGATGTACAGCAGACCTCGTTCTAAGCCGAAAATCAAGGAAACGACATACGACGTTCGAAAATATGCACCCCCCAAAAAAAAAACTGATGGAATTTTTGTCCACTCAGGGAACTCAGTTTTGGAAATCCTTTCCCATTTTCCCATAGTCAGAACAATCAGACATTGGGACGGGGCTGGCTGCAGGTCAAGGATCGGAGCCAGCTATGAAATGCTGTCTCACTGTACCAAAACCAATACAGTGAAGAACACATCCCCTCCAGGGAACTAACAAATCCCACCTGGGGAAAAGGAAAATCATCGACTCAAAAGTGCCCTTAAATTGGGGATATGTTAGGCACGGTAGATGCTGCACTTCCCCTATGTTGATTTTCCATAGCGGGGTGGCGATCAGCATCTATCTTGACACTCTGATGATATAATGAACGCGTGTATTATACATCTTTTGTGAATTCATATTTGTGTGTACCAATCTATTTATGATATATGTATGATATAGGCATATGATGTATATACATCTATATATAGTTTGTATCATTCGTTTATACCAAAAAATATCTTACCTACAACACCCTTAGCTTACACCCGCTAAAACTACGATGAAAAAAATGGCTTGACTTGTAGATGATCTTATATGTCCTTGAAAAGTTCCAAACGCCGAACGGCTTGCGCTTCAGGTGAACCTGAGTAACCCTCACAGTATGCCACGCAGCCCTTCTTGCGTCCGAAGCGATCGGCCAAATGTCCTACGAAACCTGAGGTGAAAAAAAATTGGCGAAACGCCCCGTTAGGCGGTGGGCACCTAGGCCCTAGGTCAACAAAAGTTTCAGGTACCTAAAATAGAGGTACTGAACCTTATAAGGCTATATTGGGGGGGTTTCCCTTACATAGCCCTTACACAGCTTATATAGGTGAGTACCTCCATCTTAGGTACCTGAAATGTTTGGTGACTAGGCATTATCCCCAAGTAATTTTATGAATATGTAATAATTACAGTAATCCTTTTCATAACAAACTCTTAGGAATGCAAATCACCCCAACTACTAAACAACAATTGCTTGAAGCTTTGTAAGCATATCATGATTTCAATGTTCAACTGTAATTCACAATACTCCCCCACCCGAAAAATTATTCCTCTAAAGGATCGCTCAAAATATCCCAAAATGGCGCACACACCATCATCTGAAAGAGACTCTTTGATTATCCTAATTGGTTGGTGGTGTTTTCTTTGGGTTGGTTTTGTTTTGGTTTGCCTTGGGGTTTGGTTTTGTTGTTGTTGTTGTTGTTTTGTGTCTTGAACGTATCCCAATATATCCAAACATGCGACAAACAATTCGAGTTTTTCCGAGCAACAGCTGCTGATCATGGCCGACCCAAATCCCGCCACGAAGAGCTGGGCAATTTCATGGGGACGAAACCCATAGGCCTTGACATGTTTGGCGAGGTGCGCCACGAAACCAACACCAGGTGAAAGGTAGGTTTTAGCTGTAAAAAGACTTAATGAGTGCCATTTTTCATGCAGCTGACATGGTAATTTAGGGGGCAAGTTCCAAAAATCATTACCATAAAAAACACACACGTGCCAGGTGTCTTCCCGAGTTGGGCCGGGACGACACTTGAAAGTTTCGCTTGGAAAAAACCGCGCCTCATAGAGGGCATAGACATAAGGACCCTGTAGCCAATCTGCCGCAACACACAGGGTCCAGGCGCTCAAGTAGGTAACCTTTCACAACTCAAGGATTCAGGGCAACGCACTAGAAATCGTGGATGTTGATTTTTAAGGCATATATCATGGAAGGGTTATGAAGCTTACCCTGGTAGCATTGGGGGTGAGAAGTTGGGATTCGATGGTAGCGACCAGGTCATGAGTTGATCGCCCCTCTTCACCATCATGTGTACCGAATATGTGTGAAGGACTAAAGTGATGAGACATGGTCATCCACACCAAACAAAAAAGTCATAAGGGTACAAGGGTATCTGTCCATTGCTTGCATAAGTCTTTCACATCATTTTTAAGGTTTAAGGTGCGGTCAGCCAAATATTCCACTCAGACTCCACCAACCCCAGCTTTCCCAAAACAATCCACAATTCATGAGCACCAAAAAAAAAGACGTTCGTCCTCAGAAGTGCATCCCCCAAACAATCCACACATCAAACAAAAGACCTCCACTCCAAAAAGCTGAACAACTGCTACTCTTGAATGACCAACCGGTCCCTTGATTTTCTTGCACATGTTTTGCATGAAACCATCCCTACCAAAAACATCCTCGCCGCAAAACGAACTTTAACTAGTGATCATGGATAAGACCACTTGTTTAGAACACAAACCAATCAATGACCACTCCCCAAACGAAAAATTATCACCTGATACATGCATCCACCTGCTATGAGTCAAGAGGCCATAAACTTTCCAAAGCCCTTGGGCCACTCAGCAGAGCGACTAGGCAGCGCACAGTAGGCCAAGAGACATGTGCCTTGAAATTTGATTCGTGAAGGGAGCAGGAGGAAGTCAAAAAAAAATGTGAATAGTAGAGATATATAAAGATTATCAAACATCATCTTCCTTGTTGTCATCAGTCATTAGCAACAGCACCTTCATCTTTCATCAAACATCAATTCCAAGGGCGTGAGTACAACTCACCCTGCCAGTGTGCGGCTGCGGCCCCATGTTTGGTGCTTGCGGAGTACCCAAAATAAACTCGCCAAGACCCGAGGTACGCATGACAAACAAATGTTGGCTCCAATTTTTGTTCCCAAACCCAAGTGTTTCTGGATTTTTCTCGACTGTGTACTTAGCAAAAGCAAGACCACGAAAGACCACGATACTAAATCATGTACCTACCAAACAGCTCAATCCTTTACTACAATGTAGATATGTGAAATCATGTACTCAAAATAAGGTCGGAAGGGGCACCCCTCACAGAACCATTCACATCCACCACCAACCAGCACTAGCAACACCACCATTAGTTAATACTACCATGCAGAGAATTCAAATATATTCAAATCTGCGCATAATTCTCACACTGGTCTGGAGTGAGGGATTGAAGAAACGATTGCGGCTGCAGAAGATTTGAACAAAAAAATGGTTACAATAGTTACGAGCCTGAAAGTTTATGCATATATACCTAGACCCTCCGTTTGGGTGTCAAATTTCAGCCCCCCATGTCTGTTGGGTTAAGGAACCTAAATTTCAGACCTTTCGAGGATTCAGGTATGTAGACACAGCATGAAAAAAATTCACGTCGTCATCCCCTGAAACCCCCCGAGACCTTTGAACCTGCCAGGCTGCAAATGGAAAGCGGAAGAATCAAGTGAATCACAAACGAATTGAAGGACCTTAGCAGGTCCAACAAACGCCATGGATTTCCCCGAAACTTTCTCAATAGGAAATGTTCATCTACAAATAATATATTTTAGATGATGTTAGATTGCAAGGTCAAGTGTAGTTTATAAGAAAACTTAGGAGTACCACTACACAATTACAGAAACAGTGTCTCTTCGTCTTGTGTTGGTCCATTCTGAAATATCCACCATGTGTCCGGATAAATTCTTATAACTTTTTCACCAGGCTAAAGTTTGGCTTTCTTGGGACAAAAATGCCACCTATACTGTCAGCAACATTTACAGCGGATCCTGTTTTGTTGTGAAGCCAACCAATCAAAAACAACGAGGTCGTTGGAACCCAACCACGGCCCCTGCGGCAACTACTAAGCGCCCCCAGACCCACCAAAGATGCTGCCCGTCTCAGATAGAATTACCTGAAAATTCGACAAAAGTCGAACTTTATCCAATGCGAAATGAATAAATCTTGCTGGATTTTTCATGATCACCCTTTTGGTAGCGAAAAAATGTTGTTGTTTTTTCCGGTGTTTTTTCGGCACACATTGCAAATATCGTCCCACTCATTTCAACGCACAGCATCCCAAACCACCAAACCCTCCAAACACTGAGAGCCCCAACTGCGGGTGATCCATGTTCAAAGGCACGCAATGATGATGGCATTGTTTCGAAACGATCCGTGAAGAATCAATTGCTGCAATTTTCTTCGGGAAATAAAGTTTGAACGAGGCCTGGCATCTGAGATGCGTTTCACCAAGGTCGAAGTCGAGGCCAAGGCCGAGGCCAAGGCCCCCAGGGTGTTTGATATAACAGTAACTCACCGTTTTGGTCTGGTAAAAGGTCTGATACCTCAAAAAAACCTCAAAAACAACCAACTTATCTAGATTCACCGTAAAAGTTCCCCAATGTACATTACAACACAATTGAAATTTCATGGCCCTTCAATAAACCTTGGCACCTCTTCCACGAAGAAAAAATGGTTCAATACTCAGTCCATATCAAAAACTAACCATGGGTTCATACCCCTGACTTCTTCGGGGTCTGAGTGGATAGCTGCGATATGTGGGAACCATTTGGCTTCAACTTCATCCGTCCCGGGCGGGAAAAAAAAACGCAACCTCCCCTCCGGAAAAAAAAAAAGGTACTGTAGCCATCAACCAGAGAGAAGTGCCCCCAACTTATAGTCTGAAAGCCATTTGACCCTGAAAAATCGCCCAACTTAGACCAACTGCCTCTCGGCGTCGCCCTGCGGGGTTCCTTAGGCCATGGCATCAAAAACTGATGCCATACTGTTGATTGAAGAAATCCGGCTAACCAGTTGATAGGTAGTTTTTCCCATTATATACAGGGTTTCATACATTCCAGGTGGTGCAGGATTTCTTCCATCAACCCCTCCCAAAGTTTAAGATGGTTCACCTGAAAATGGCACCCTTGAATAGGAGATTCCGAATTTGGAAACCCATCATTTTTGGGGTTCCATTCGTTAAACTTGGGGAGTGGACTCAGTGGAATCTGCTGCTGGCTTACTATGTTTCTATTATTAAAGGAATCCCCCCATGACAGGCACTATTACTTCCTTGAGCTTTGCCTAGAGTATTAAACCACTAATCTTTATCATCAACCAAGAAACAATTGAGGTGCTAGGCAGATGATACTCGTTCACCTACCTAAATTTCCTTGAAAGAAATCTGAGGTGCAAACTCAAAAAAACAACCTTGATGGTGAACCTCTGTCCTTCATGGACCTTCATGGAGTTGAAGGCATCATGAAGTTGTTGGTAGTAGTTGTAAACTGCTTTTTGAAGATATACCGTACACTAATGCCCTGAAAGGGAAGGAAAACGGCCCCACGGCCAACCCAAACCTGGCACTTTGAGCCGATGATTTTCCAAACTTCCATGGGATATGTGATTTCCTCGGAAGGTGTGTATATAAATATATAGTTCCATGCTAGGAAAGTATGACTTAGAATACGGTATTGTATGATATGATAATAATAATGTCCCTCTAGGTGCTTTCCGTCTCGCATTCCAACAGCGTATGAAATGAAACCGGGTGGCCAAAGTTCTGATCATCCCCTGTCACAACCACTTCATCAACTCTTAGTGAATTTTGAGATAAAGGGCGGTGCCTCTCTCTCGCTCCAAGTCTATATGACCCATGAGTTCACCATACAAATTCCCCATTTGCAAGTTTTTTTTCACCAGCCTATGACCAGGGTTTCTTTCGTTTCATGGTTTTTTTGGCAAATCACACCTTTCCCACCAACATCCAGCCAAATGACGGTGACTGGAGCGCGAATGATAATTGCCGATGGAATGGCTGAACCGGAGCAGCCACTGGAGCATGAACAGCGCAATGTGATATTGTCATATATTGTCAAGTTTTGGCCTGTCTTCTGCTACTAACATCCCCCACCTAATGATCACAAAGAGTTTTGGTGATTGCATCTCAGTTGTCGAGTCAGAGACCGTATTCCGGGCATCTTCATCACCCTTGGAGGTTTGCTGTTCCAGCCATGACACTCTAACAACCCACGACAAAAACGCAGATCTTTTTCCATCTCGGCGTCAATCGATGCCTTTCTCGTCAGATGCCTACCCCAGAGATGCCAGAGACAAGTGACCACGATGCAACTTAGCAACTGATGACAAAGCATATGACATGGCAAAATGGGACAGAATCATCTAGAACATACTACAAACATATACAATTTTCAATGTGTATATGCGGGTTTTTGCTACCTGGAAGGTATCATCAAACACGGCCACCTTCTAGTCATATGAGTCATATCCACCCCATAAGATTGGTGAAAGTTGGCTGCGCCCTTTTAGTCGATCGGCACCTGTTCCCTCTGCAGCTTCTCTTCCAGCCTTTTCCGTTCACGTCGTGCCTGGCCGGGCCAAGAGCTGTCATTGGGATGGTCTGGCCAGCTAACAGCCAGCGTTTTAGCATTTGGTATCCTCCTCCTCTTCCTCTTTCTCATCTCTTTGTCACCCTTTTCCTCATCATCCTTTTCCTCATCATTATCATCAGACTCCTCATCTTCATTATCATCATCTGCAGCTACCAGCACTGAACTACACAAAACGGCGTTTCATGCTCAGAATTGCCATACTTCTGTTTCCCTTTCCCTTCACTTCAACCGGGAAGGAAAAAAAACATCCGCCTGAAGCCGGAAGATAGGGAACAAGATGAGCCTTGCCAAGACAATCCGGTTTTGGGGATAGGAAAGCCCACTAAATGGATCCAAAATACGATGTTACATCCAACTGGGCTTGCAAACGGGGAGGCTTCAAGGATCTTCATGCGCTGTCAGTATGTCACTATGACAACCTTTGGACTCTGGAAATATGCAAGTACTGCGTCGGGGCATTTTTCCGCAGCTTTGGCGGGGCGACACGAAGCGGTTTATCTTTGCTCAGGACCTATCAACCAAGGCCATTTGGCTCTACGGCGATGATCCTCATGAAACATCTTGAACGCCCGAGCTTCGACTAAATTGGATAATGTCGACCTGGGTGTATTTGTAACCCTTCCTTTCCAGCCATGCGACTTCAGCCTTTTGGGAATTCCCAAGTCCTTCCGATGCGGCGAGGAATTCACGATCTTCCTTGGGCAGCCAAGCCCAGAAAAGTCGCTGAAGCTCCCGGCTGTGCTGTGAAGAAGAATCTTCGCCGGCATCCTTGCTGAGGCTGTCAAGGCCAGAAGCTACCGCTTCGCGGTAGGCAACCGACTCCTTGAACTCTTCCTTTTTCTGCCAAATACGTTCTCTCTGGCAATGCTCTGCTCCAGCAGTAGCAAAACTTTGGACTTTGCCTTGGCCCTTCATATTCTCAAAAAAGAAGACCTGCAATTCGACACCGCAACGAACTGCCTTTTCGATGTTGGCCGCCCACAGCGTCCACCATCTGCAACCCCATGGTTTCTGTTCTCCATATAAAGGAAAACACCAACAGTCTCCCAACAAAGCTTCTGAGGATGGGATAGGATCATGCTGTCCAAAATTTGGAGAACCTTTGGGGAGAAAAACCACTGCAGCGCTGATCTGACCGTCATGACTTCTGTCCACTAGCGTTTGCCAGGCGGATTCATATTTTCCCGGCCACGAGCATACGCAGGCTTTGGAACGATCTGGAATCACATTGCCTTTGAATGTCAAGGTGTTGTGGGCAGTCCTCTCGCGAATCTCGGAAAGGTACTCCTTGGTTGACAAAGGCTCCCGGCAAGCGCAGCGTGCATAGAAAAAGTAAATACAGAAGCAGCAAAGAATGGCCCAAAGGAAAACTATGGGCCATGTGTAGCCCCCGTCGGCCAAGAAAACTGACACCCATGCGAACACCAGCACGCACAGAACCACTGATCCAAGCGCCAAAAGAAAAACGCTTGTTGTCGAAAATGGGGATTTGCACAGGAATGGTGCCAACAAAGCCCTTGACAAAAGTACTTTGCTTCCGTCATGTCCGCTGACATGCATGACGTCACCCAATATGTCACTCCTCGTTTGGTCCCACATGATGAATGCAATCATGTAGTCGAAGGCGTACCAAAGGGCAAGGCTCGCTAGAACAGCCATCACTGTCGCCATAACAGCTGCCACCACACTTCCCAAAGACAACACCCAGTCCTTGAATGCTAGGATAAACCAAAACCACAAGAAAAGGCCCAGGAGCATCACCGAGCCCTTGAAAACATGCAACATCTTTTTGCTTCTTATCTGCTCCAAGTGCAGCTTTGCAAGCTTTAGCCTGCGACAACGTTCTTTTTGCACTGCGCCTTCTTCATTCTCAAGCAAGCGTGCGACACGACGACTGAAGTTCGCAAAAGCTTGCGAAATCTTCACCTGTGGATGCGGCCCATGTAAAACTTGCTTGCCACAAATGCCAGGATCATCCCTCAAGCGTACTTCCACTAGAAAATCGCTGATCTCAAATTTCAAGCCTTTTTCTGGATAAAGAATTTGCCAGTCTTCTCCCAGGTTGACTTCAATAGCTGCCTTCAAATCATTGAACAGCTCGGTCCCATGGTCATTGTTTGCTTGCAGGTCATGCTGTAACTCCGTCATCTTGTTGATCAGGTTGGCAGGACATGGCCAAGGAAGGTCAAAGGTTTATGCCTGGTCTCATCCCTTAAATGCCACTGATTCTGGTTATACATTGGCTGTTGTGGATTGACATATGTCTAAGAAAAAACATGTATAACTGTATAACAATTAACAAGTAGTATTGGCTTGGATGTTCTTCTTGGGACCTGATGTCAGCAGGCGAGGCGAAATCCCAGAATGTGGGGATGAAGGGGTTGCATTAGAAATGGTGAAAGGTGAAAGGCTCTATGCCATTGCTAAAAGGACCCCACTAAAAATGGAAGCAATGGATAATCTAAATGTGAAAGGTCTGATGGTTAGGAACAGCAATGTCCTTCTACACAGAATGGCACTTTACGGCGCAGTATGCGAGTTAGATTTTAAAGAGCTCAAAAAAAAAGTGACATGATTCACCTTGGAAATCAGAGCTTAAGGCAGCTAAGTCTAGTCAAAAAGGAATGTCAGAATTTCCCAAAGGTTTGAATTGAGAGGACGGTTTCAGGGATGTTTCAAGAGTTTTGGATTCCTTCCTTCCATCTGTGTTTTGGATCAATTTGGCGAAATTCTTTGGTTTAGGTTTGTGTTTCGGGATGACTCGTTGCTGGCATTTTGTCAGAAACCTTTAAATCATGCACATACTTGCCTTCTGCACCCGCACGAGGAGAAACCACTTCAAGAACAACCAAAAAGATACCTTGGCTTCTACCACACTACCGGCCATGGGCAGGTACTTCCGCTGCACGGCGGCATTACAAAAAAACAAAAAACAAAACGGAACAAACCGAGTATCTATGACACTTCCCTTGCCACTGGGCCGTGCACTTGCCCAATTTCAATGGACATCGATGATGATCAGCGAGGAAGAGAGGCAGAAAATGAGGCTCGTAGGTGGTCGGTGAAATGGCCACAATGGCCTGTCCACTCTGCCTCTTCACCTCAGAAAACGAAAATCCCACTGATGGAATCCTTGGAAATCCGAAGAAATTCACCGAGAATTCTCTTATAAACCGGGGAAAAAAACACAAGCAGTTGGTAAACAATCATGTCTTGCAAAATTGGATGATACCTTTGTATACATGATTTTGCTATTCATTTGAAATTGAACTTGTGTAATGATTTGACCCCCAAAACCCATCCATCCATCCGTTCAACCTGTTGGATTCTTGTCACCAAGGTGCTGAGGCTGTGCTTCTTGTCTCCATCCCAATGCACAAGGCCCACCTAGAAACTGCCGAGGTCTTGTTTGTTGGTGGCTTTTGCAGGGGGCCCAAATTTCACTCAAACTTGAAGTGTTTGCACGGGCCTATATAGCCCCTTGAAAAATGGTGGGACTGGAAGACGATCATCTCCTATTTTGGGGGCCGGGTGTTAAACTTTGAGGGGTACAGTACCCTTTTTTCTGGCTAGTGGCTAGTGAAGGAGAATGAAGCTTCACATGAGAACACTGGCTGTACGCTTGGGATTCATTGTCGCATCAGGACCTCAACGATGAGGGCAGGATGAATCAAATCGTCAATTTGCGGTGTTCCAAACCATGACCCAATCTGCCCAATCTAATGCAGACACGGGCACAAAGACTTGGCACTTTTTGCACCAAATCCACCCTTCTTTGACTTTGCGCTTTTTCCGGTCAAATCTGCTCCACCCCCACGCCAACGGAGGACTGAGCTCAGGAAAATGCCCTCGGGTCATGAGATGTCGAAACGTCGTTGGGCCTAAAAATCTCATCATGGTGGTCACTGTTCACTGTTTCAAAGCTAGGGATATAGTCTGATATAGTCTATGCACCCCTGCACTTCATCGTTTATCTCGGATACTGTGGTGAGAGAAGAAATCGGAAAAAAAACACAGCCTGCAATGATGAAGACATGGGAAAATCATCTTTGGAAGCTACTTTTGGAAGCCGAAGCCTCGAGGAAAAACATATAAAAGAATGCTAGTGGTTTCAACCCATTTTTAAAAAAAATATGAGTCAAATACTGTAGTCAAATTGGATCATTTCCCCAAGGTTTGGGGTGAAAATAAAAAATGTATAAAACTATTTGAAACCACCACCTAGAATGAGGTGAAGTGCACTTGCGCCGCCGAGATCATTGATTCCCACTTTCAAGCTCTAACTTTGGCCAAGAGAACTGTTGATGCATTGAGTGGTGGAGTACGAAATGTCTTCCTCGCTGGGCGCGTCCTTATACTTGAATGCGTGGGCAACAACATTTGATGGAAGACGCGTCCCCTTTGGATGATTCATGAGTCTTTCAGAAACGAATGCAGAGTGATGCTGTTTGAAACGAAGTTCCAAAAGCACGACATGAAGAGGTGTTTGACGTGTCCGTTGGCTCTGGGTAACTGGTACTATTTGAACCATTTCAACTGCTCCCTCGAGAAAAGACCTACTTCTAATTACAACCAGGAAAAAGGCCAAAAAAAGAAACACTCAAAGATATTCAAAGATTAAGTGATTTCCAACTCCGAAAAAAATATGCGTGAAATTGCATCACCCCTTCGCATCCAGGGGTGATTTTAAAAAAAAAGGTGAACGAAACATAACGAAGAACCCCCCATGTTGCAGCTGACTGCGCTGAAAAGTCACGAATTCAGCTCCGGCTCCAGCCATGCTTTGCGCCTTTGGCCAAGGAAGAACTCGCAACCAATCATTGGGGTCGAGTCTGAAGTTTGTGGGGTCATCCTGCTGTGGGGTCGGTCATCTTTGGTGTAGGTCACCAGTTGAAAGTTTGTAGCCCAGCCCAAGTCTTAGGTGCTTGTATCACCCATCTTCAAGAATCTAAAATCATGGATCATGGATCATGGATAACCCCAATGAGTCGATAACTCCTACAAAATTGAAGGGGCAAAGGGTTGCAAGGGATACCCACTGCAGAACCATTCCCATCTTGTGATTCGGATCAAAGCAGTTATGTATGGATTATAATGTCCCCTTATCAAGATCCCTACTAACCTATATCATTATAAGAGGATCACAGAAGGTTTGTTGAACAATGCTCAAACGATTGTTTGTATTTGTTCTTACCTGTTGGGCTGACACAACAAAAACACGTGTCTTATTTCAACATTTTGGAACCTGTTCCCCAACCAATACAAGGCTTGAAGTTCAACCATTCAGAAAGGTAAGGCTGCACCCTTCGGATCGGGTAACCCTGAAGATGGGAAATCAAGAATTTTCGAAAAAGCGGGAATGGAAAGCAATACTTGGATCTTTAGGTATGTTATTGTTAGCATTTGGTGCACCAAAAAGGTAAACTATATACCGTACAGGTCGGTCATGAAATTACCAATCCAAAGAATGCAAAATCAACCAACCTTGCCATAGAGTTGTATTGCTTGATCCTCCCCCAATGAGTAATTCAATGACCCCTGACATAGCCGGCGGGAAAATCCGCAAATGGGCAACACATCTTAAAAAGATCCATGTTCCAGCCATGGGTAGGTATATACTTGCTTTCCCATCTCATCTCCACCCCAACCATGATCCCACCATATCCCCAAGCTCTTCTACCGGGTTCGCCCCAGTGACCTGAAGTTTTTCTGCAGCGGGGTTCCCCGGTGCTGCACCGGCCGAACCCGGCGGCTCCACACGACGTCTCTTCGCGGATGAAGGCTCCGCCGGCTCCGACGGAGGAGCTTTGACCTTTCTCAGTGACTCCAACCACTGTCGCCAATCCGGAAGCCGTTCCGCCTCCATCCTGCCACTGAGCGTTTCGGCAACAACAAGGCAACAACATGCAAGTAACCTACGAAAATATATATATATATAACCCCTTTGGGACTCCATGGGATTGGGATATTTCCCTACATTTGGCTTACATGTATGGGAAATGTAGGTAAATACTCCAAGGTCCCATGAAGAATCTGGGTAATCATGCACCAGCTTGAATCAAGGGAAACGATGGGCAACTGGAGGTTCCTCCTGTCCTAAATTGACCTCTAGGAGATTCAATCGGAGATTCCGGTGAGGTACCCGCGTAGATTTTTGTTTGCCCAGAATCAATGGATGAAAAAAGTGCCCGTTGGTATGTAATAGTGAAAAGTCGAAGACGTTTATTTTTTGCCGAAGATTTAGAAATAGCTCAAAAACCCTCCCATACCCAAGCCCCTTAACAAAACAACCATAACAACCCCAAAGCCGAAAAGGGGCGAACTGTATAATGACTTGTAACCTCGAGGGCCCCCCCTGCAACCCTGAGCAAAATTGAGGATTTACACCAAGCCCTACAAACAGGTTGAACATTTGCTTCCCCCACGGTATTTGAATAAAACGATCGTCAAAGTGGATCATCTCCTCAGTTTTTGAAACCAAAAACATCATGAAAACCAACCTGAGTGCCCCTAGGTGATCCCTAGGGGCCTTGGAACCTCGTTACCTCCCACCTTTTGTCCGTGCAAATGCCTTTCGCAATGCTCTCGGCAGAGCACAGGAAAGGTTTCCTCCCAGCGCTGCTTCCATTTCTCTTTGGTCGCCTACCCAGCTGGGAGGGGGCATACAGAATACCTTTCCCAAGGATACCCTCTCCATACTCTTTCTATGAACAAATGAATGAGAAGTGAAAAATAAAACCTGTTTCCGTTAGATCGATCGGTTGAACGGATGGACATTCGGTGTCTTTTTCAGCAAGTCTCCAAGGTCACGTTCTTTTCTCTGTCTGGGTGTTGCAACTGGACGGTTGTGACGGGTTGTTCTCACGTATGACCTGTTAATTGACAAATCTGTAGAATAGGAGACTAATCTGTGGTTGAGCCACTCGTATGAGAGAAAAAAATCCGTAAATTGGAATCTTTCCCAAATAGGAATGAAGAATTCAAAAATCTACTTACTGTTTCAAACTTACAATCTTAAGGCCGTGACCACACGCAACGACCTGGAATTGCTCAAATTACCTTGATATCTAGTTGGTGGTTGAACCAACCCCATGGAAAAATGTGATCGTCAATTTGGATCATGAAACCCCGAAGGATCGGGATGAAAATCCTCCAAAATTTTTGAGTTGCCACCACCTGGACCTAGATATCCTTCAAAGGCTTTCGATGCAAACTTCTACGCAGCTCCACTCCCCCGCTGCCTGTGATACAGGCCGCTGCTGCTCCTTCCACTTCGCGTGCTTGCCTTGGCTGAAATGACCTGTTGGGCCCAGCCGAAGGAAAACCCGATGAGAAAACGATGGGAAAACGATCTTGTGCCTCCATTTAAAGGCTATGAGGCTATGAATAGTATGATCATGTATGATCTATAGCATATTAATTTCATTCAAGGTGACGAATCATTGAAATCGCTCCAGGCAAGCGCCTGTATCGATGTCTGCTGCCGCGCACTCCTCGCGGAAAGGTGTTGGCTCGAGTCCGGGCACCAGCACATACCACTGGACACTCCAAATCTGCTATACCACTTGACATGTGAAATTCCCATTTGATCAAGACATGTAAAACGTCTTCATACCAGCATATCTTATCTCCAAATGTGTTCCAACGACCTTCGGGCCTCACATCATCTCACCATCACGGTGACCCACTGCTCCCATCTGATTCTGCTTGGAAATAATGAAACTTAACTTTCCCCCCCCATTTTATCCAATTTTCCATGATTTTCCCATCTTTTCTCCCGATTTTTCCTGGGTCTCCCCCACCCCTTCTTTGCCACAGCCACACTTATAGGCTCGGCCCATCAACTCCAGACCCTCCACCTGGTGGGCCATCGGCATCAACGAGGGACACCCACCGTCCCGGGTTATCACCGGCTCTCCCCCGCCTTCAATCTCCAGCCCGGCTTGAGGATGGTGACGTAGTATTGATCCTGAAGATTCAGGTTCTTTTCGCGAATCTTAGGTAACTGATGATAACTAGTATTTTTTGAAGGGACATTTTGCAAAATAAACTCAAATATAAGGATTCAGGTGGTTATTGCGACAGTAATGTGTTGTGTAAATACCAGGGCTTATAGATCTAGATTGAATTCCAGCCCTGTGCAATGCGTACTTACCAAAGTATACCGTATACCCTCTGTTTCAGGCTACCAATGTTCAATGACGATTGCCACATGGCTACAGGTGGTAGACGTATTCTTTTCTGTAAGTCATTCGGTCATGCTGCTGATGGCAGCAATGCCGGACCACTTCGGTATGAAACCCTTGAAATCATGGAACAATTACCTGCCCTATCAGGTGGATTTGAGCAATGCACAGTTCATGGTGCAAAAATTGCATTTACATGTACTGCAAGGGAGAACTATATGCAATCGGCAACAGGAAGTATTTGTATCCCGCCCATTTACAGTACCCACTTTCCTGCCTGGGGTGAAATCACGCCTTAATTGCTCTCAGTCCAACGAATTGCTCGGGGACTTAGGGGACTCCGAAAAGCATTTCCTACTAAATCAACCATTTCTACTAGGTTGTGGCAAGCCTAATTTGCCTTGACACCCACGTGACGCATATGGCCAACGTACCTATACCTCATCTTCTCTTGGAATGGTCAACCCCCAAACCCATCTCGACATCCCACACAGCTCCACGGGCACACAGCGCCGGGAGACCCATGAATATTTCCACTTTCGGTGCTTCGTTTTCTTCTCCTTCCAAATCATGGTCATGAGATTAGCCCGGCATATAGCTTGTGATTTCAGAGATCAACTACAGTGCAGTTCATATGGACCTATATGGATTGAGCTGGATGCAATTTGAAATGGTCAATCTGGTCCATCCATCATTGTTCTTCCTGCATCTAGGTGGTTTCAGCCCAGTTGAGAAATACTAGTAAAATTGGATCATCACACCAAGGATCCAGGTGAAAATTAAAAAAATGAACACCGAAACCACCGACATAGCAAAGCACCAAAGATTAACATGGAACCAAAAAATCAGCCAATTGGAAAGGAAAATCATCTTCCAAACCATCATTTTCAGGTTCCATGTTAATCTTCCAGGGTGTAAGTGAAAGACCTACACGAAACCCTTCAGCAAAAAAAATCACCTGCTGGGCCAAGGGGCGTTCTTCCCGCTTATGTGCTGTCTGGTGAGGAAAAAAAGCCGAGATCGATTGGGGATAAGGGAGGAACCAGGATGAAATACAATGGCTTGTAAGTGTATGCGATGTGTTGGTGATTAGTATTACTGTAGAAACCGCATGGTCATGTTGCTGGTGATTTGGTTTTTAGCAATGGTAATGTCTGAAATTCATATGAAATTCATAATGAAATACCTTGAAACTTGAAACAGAAACGCTGTTGCAAAATGTACCGACAGTCGTAGTAAAACATGTTGATTATCGAGTTGTAGTTATACATTCTCACGGACAGTTGCAGCCAAACATGTTTGTTCTGAAAAGACCATGGCCATGGCGTCCCACGTCCCACAACTGTAGTTACTATAGTGACTACATGTGACGTGGTGCCTTGAATCATCCAACGGGCGCAGCTCCGACAAAAGCCCTTGCCTTATGCTCCAAAGATCCTTGTCGATTCGCTGGTCGTCACCTTGGCGAAATCACCGTTGGAGCCGTACGGTTGATGGGTCCCTGACATCCGGCGAGAAAACCAGTTGAGGGAGGTTGGTAGTTGAAATCCCATCATTTACGACGGGTTTTAGCACCATCCCAGGTGGTTGTTTGGGATGAAATTGAGAAAATCAATGGCGATTCGACAAACGTACCATTTCACAATTTTTCACTGATGGCAAGGCGCAAAACTCACAGCGGACTTCTCCATTTGGGTCCAGTCGCAGGCCTGGAGAAGCGCAAATCATGCCAAAGACTTCGCAACGCAACATTCCTCAAAATCCAACCAGCTATGTGGGAAACATCATTTTACAACACACCTCAACTTCCAAAACACCTTGGAAAAATGTTTCATCGGTTTAGGTTTCATCGCTTTCACCATTTACCTACCAGTAACTGCCCCGCAAAGTCACCTTGGCGAACGAGATCCTCAGCTGTGAGATCTTGTGGCAAGTTGTCGAGATCCACCGAGGAACCGCTGCAGGTGAACAATGGGAAGTCTTGCCCTGGCCTGATGACCAAAGGTCCACAAGGTCCACAAGAAGTCTCTAGAAAATCCAAGGATGTGAAGGAAGAAGATATGGAAAATGGTCAAAATGCCAGCAAAATGCGGATGGAAAGGTCATTGACATGGAGGAAAATCCACTTTAAGAACTTTGCAAATCCTACCAACACTTGTCACAAAAAATTGCTACCTCCAACGGCAACTTGTTACCAACTTGCCACTATAAGTATTCTAAATCCGCTATTTCATAGCATTTCAACCTGTTTGCATCATGTTAAATTCCCTCATGTCCGGTCCTTCTCCCCTGGGAGCCTTGGGCAAACTGGATACTGCACAAGATCTGGTTCGGGAAGTTGCGCGGAGTGGAGTTTTTCTCGGAGCACCGTCTCCAACCTATCGCCCCTGGCAGTTTCGGAAAGACCGCCACGGTGCCCCACCGGTGTTCCCACGGTGCCCCCTTTTGGCGAGGCACCAATGTAAGTTGCATAACTGGCAAAAATATGCAAAATGAATCGAGGAGAGTTTTGAATCTATTGGGATGGTGGAAAATCAGGTGAAGCAAGCCGAGATGGCTGGTTCAAAAGGTCGCCAAAAAGATGCTGCACTGACACCATGTCTTTTCCCTTGCGTCTATCTGCCCATGCCTCCACTCCCATGGCTCCATGATCAAGTGCCAGAAACACTGCCAGATGTACCAGTTGTGCATGTTCTTGGCCGAAACGAGCAGGTGACTCTTCCAAGTTCCCTCTGTACCAAGAAGTAGTTCTGAAACCCTCAACTCAATTCCTAAGTACCCTACCTAGGCCATAAACTAGCGGGTTTTGGGGGAAAACATCGTTCAATCATTTGAAGGCCGTGGGTATGGTCAAAAAAGGACTTCCTGACACGCAACTTACAACAGAATCTCCTGTGGGGACTGTGAACCCTCGAGAGAGCTTGTTTTACTTTGATATTTGGCGACCGATGGCCCCATGAAACCGCGGGCCGCACAACCCTGTGAGGCCATAATACATTAACCCCAAATTTGCTCAACATACGAAACATCGTCATCAGTCATCATCATCTGAAAAAAACATGGCACAGTTGCACAATCCCATGGGCCATATCGGACTCAGAATCCAAATCACATTTCGCGGGGAGGGACTCTGCACTCTTTTTTCGCCCCATAGCGGAATATGTGATATCATATTAAGGTGAGTTGGGCCTAAGCTCTGCTGCCTCCAAAAAATTTACCCAGGAAAGAAAAGACAACCACACCATTTTTTGCGATCTTTTTGGTGGTTCCTCCGTGGGAATCCTAGAACTGGTGGACGCCAAGTGCTGCTAGGTCACCACATCACCCAAGGCTTTCTCAATGACTGAAGCGGCTTCCCGCTGCCAAAGGCCAAGGATCTCTGCAGATGTAGCCTCACAATGGTGGTTACTGGTTGAAACACTGAAAGTTAGGAGTCAAACGGATCTCATTTCCCCCGCGGTGCAAGCCTCGGAGGCGGAGTCACACAATTCCTAGATTCAAAAGTGGTACATCCATCAGGAGGAATCGACACCCATACGCTGAGAAGCACCCTGTCAGAACCCGAAGACCTCGCTACTAGTGTGGAAGCCCCCAAGTCATGACCACCAGCCCCCACTACTGGAAAAACCCTAAGATTTCAGTCCAATACACTGATATATCATTGACTGCTATCCCCCAGAAACATCACTGCTATCCCGGTAGTTTCACCTTTTGATTTCACCTGAAAATCGGAGGATTTCCGGATGTTTCGTAGCCGTTGGGGGTAACAAGCCCTGGTGGCCCAGTCCCCAAGTTTTTTCGCTCCGCCTGGTTTTTTTCGCCCGGCTGCTGCTCCGAGACCGTTGCAACTGGGCGCCCCGAGGCCGAGGCCGAGGCTATCGTGAGACCCCAGGCATTGATTGAGGCATCTCGAGGGTGGGTTTTAAACAAAACAGGGTGAAAATTGGTGAACATTTTGGTGAAACATGTTTGAAACATCCCCAACTAGGTATCGCAAAAGCATTGAAAGAACCCGTCCTTTTAAACGAACCATAGGGGTCTTGAACGCGAATTACGAATCATCTTTCTGACGCCGCTCATAGATGTACCATGGCCAAGTCGCGAAACATGGGGAAGGGTCATCCCTTCTGTTCATAAGGAATCCTCACTTCGCGGGGACTAAACCCCTATGTCATTGGATTGACCATGGTAAATCTCTATCTAAAGCAATGCGGGGTACTGTAGATTCACCCTGGTGATTGGGAAGGGTAATGTATGCGAATCTACCAAAAATCCAATCATGGTGAAAATGGAGAAGCAAGACATTGCCTAGCCTACTTCTCATTTTCGTCCACAATCATGGTTCAGTGGAAAATGTAATGTCTCCAAGATCGTCCCCTTTTGAGTCGTTTTCCCTGGGGCCATCGATCTAATCTCAAGGCCAGCATCATTTTTGCGATCCAAAAAACTGTGAAACGCTTGGGACCTCTGTCACTCCTGGAAATAGTAAGGGCGTGGGACCCACTTGGAGGGTTTGTTGGTCAAAGTGGCCACATCCACCTTTCCAGGTCCACCAAGGATCTGAAAAATCCTGTTGAGACCCTGCTGGATGAGACCCCCCCTGTGCGGAATAGAGCATTAGTTTGATAAAGTGAGATCCCATGAAAAAAATCCATGCTCCAATACCAACATATCAACACCTGGAAACTACCCACGTCCACACGTCCAGGCACTGAGTTGCTGCAGGGCTTCTGTGGCCTTGTGCCACTTCCTCGGCTGTGGCAAAAAAAGTCGTGTGAAACAAACATGAAGACAATATGACTCAAATTCGCAAATGGTTCAATGATGTTCAATGAATTTTTGTCATGTGACTATCATCCATTGTCACATTGTCAAACTACAACTCCATCCAAGCGACTTGGCTTGTTCATGATGTCCCTTCAACTCCAGATGCTCCAAATCGGCATCAGTACGACAAAGGAAGCACCAGTAGCCCGACCTGGGGGGTTTGGCCCGACCTCGGCCTTGGGGGTTTGCCCATGCACTAAGTGGCTCCTCCCCCAAGGCCTAGACAGGTCCAAGCCAACTCAAATTGATGCTCCAAGCCGGAAGCCGATTCGGATCGGCAGTGAAGGCTGAGGGCTGCTAGAAAGAAGCTTGCCAAAGAAAAGGTTCCGAAGAGGCACACCGCCGCATGAAACTGACATAGCCCGAAAAACGCATGGTGGTTAGAAGACAGACTATCCCTTTTGGGTCCCGGCATTCTTTCAAGGGATATCTTAGGTTACAGGGGTTTATGCAGCAACCATCAAATTGGCAGATGTTTTGAGCTTTTCCTCGGCAAGTTTCTGAATCAAAGGTTGTCCCCCCCTTCAACCCAAAATAATTTGGTGCATTTTTGAAGGTCTTAAGTGTTTCTCCTTTGAGCAGTGTTCAAACGTTGGTTGTTTGATGTAGTGTAAAGGGTTGAACTACCCAGTTCCCCCGAGGATTTTTTAGCTATGAATTCAGGATCCCTGGATCCCTATCACCCAACCACCAGGATTACATGGGAATGTCACAAGGGTGTTGAAACACAGCTCGTTTCATTTCCCTTTCTTACCAGGAACCTTGGGCCACAAAACCCCACATTTTCCCACCAAGCTACTCATCCCTTGCGAGGTACCTTGGTCCGAAATTGCAGTTGTATGTATGTATGGATGTACCTGATGGATGTATGTATGTAGATCGACGTGTATAAATATACCTGTGTAGTTCGTTTGCATATATATATATATGTATATGTATCCATATCTGTATCTGTTTATGTGCATATGTTTAATAAACATATTTATATAGTTAATAGATGTCGTCTCTCTCTACATATATATAAATATATGTACATAAAAATATGTGTGTGTGCATTAATATGTGTGTGTGCATCTCATATACGCACATATATTTCAATAAAAGTGACAAACAATGGATGAATACGCAGACTCAAATTCTCGAATTCCTCAATCGACATTCTCTTCAGATTGCTTGCTGGCTGTCACGAAGGAATCTTGAATTTTGCAGGAACCTCCTAGCCCAGGGAGCCTTATCAGCTCGGAACATGCGACAAGATACGGTGCATGTTGCAAGTCTTCGGATCTGGAAAGCGGTCAAGTGGATGTTCCAAGTGGGGAAGCTCCAAATCCAATGTGTTGTTGGCATCAAGGCTTTCGATTGTGTAGGCTCTGTCATCTAGTTTAGTTGGAAGGATCCCTTTGGACCTTTACAACACCGAATCCCACTTAAAGGGTTTGGTTTCACACCTGGGCTTCTCCAAGACATCTTGAGCTTCTAATCTGAAGTTCTTGAAGGTATCAACATTTTTTCAGATATATAAGATGTGCTAATCAGAACTTGGTGGGGTAGCTCTGATTAGCTCCCAAAAATCCAATTGGGGATTCTAAATATTGCCATCAGCCACCAGTAAGTCTGCTGCTCAACGCAACGCCTGCAGAAACCTTTGGGTGGACTCGGAAAGCTCCAATCGTCCACAGGCAATGCATCCAGCACAGGCTTTCCATCCTGTCAATGATGGGGCGCCGTGGTTGGCAAGTTCAGTGGAAAATAAGCCTGGGACCCTTGAAAATGCAAGGATGGTTTTGGAGACTTTCCAGTTTCCACTGAAATATGGTGGCAGGAAGAGCAGTATCATGTAGGGATGCCTCCATTACACCTCTATCACCCAGTTGAAGCTTGAAGGTAAAGCATGACATCCCCAATCTTCGGATGCATTCCACCCCCACGGGTCCCGTCCTTCAGAGGCCATTCAAACGTTGCTTGCCCTCCCTTCGAGATGAAGTAGTCCACCCCAAAAGTATTTGATTTCCTGAGCATCGAAATTTGAGCATTGGTCCAAAAAAAATGTTGTGATCCCCTGGAAAATGATCGGGTTAATAGGGATCTTTCTGAGGGCGTATTTTTTTCTAGCCCTATATCATTGGGTAGTATAACCCCGTACATAAAAAACAACCAGCCAGAGTTTTGAACAATGCTCATTTGGCAAAGCTGTTGGATGAGGCCCCCTGCATGGTGACAAAAAAAAAAATAAATATATATATATATATATATATATTGTCATGTACTCCATTTGTCACTACAAGGACTCATTACGACTACTTCGTAGTGTTTTGGGATCGAGAGAAAAGACAGGAACCTCGAACGTAGTGCGTAGCCCTACCGGTCGGGGATAGTTGTGTCTTTAGGGGAGATCCAGTTACTTGAGTTGATCCGCAAGCCTCTACGACGCTTGCACGGTACCGGAGCCCTTAGAGTGGGGCAGAGAGCCTATAGATCCAGGGTGAGCTCTCTACCGAAAGGTCCGTAGAGAGAGAGAATGGCGTCTGAGAGGAGCAGTGGCGTGTCCCGCAGCAAGGAAGGGGTTCCTTGCTGGACAGGAGACGCTGGATCTTTTCAAGAATATGAAGAGTTATCGCTGGCTTGGGAACAGTCTGTTCCCGTTCACAAAAGATACTTGTGCGGGCCAAAGTTGGTGAACGAGTTGCAAGGTACTGCAAGACGGTTCATCACCGGCAAGAAGCCGGACTGGCTTTCGTTCAATGGTGGAGTCTCAAAGTTGATGGAGCATTTGAGACAACACCTAGGTATTCCTCAACTACCAGAGATGACATCCTACTTGAACCAGTACTTCAAGCAGAGTAGGAGAAAGAGAAATGAACCAATGAACGATTACATCACCCGCAAGTCGGAACTCTATGCCAGATCGGTGCAATCTTTGGCAAGAGTCCAGAAGAGTTTTGGTGGTGGTGTGAGCACAAGGACTTTGTCTACTACCGGTGGTGGCACAGCATGGTCGTCAACCTCACAAGGTGGAGAAGAAGACTTTCATGATGTTCGTGAGGAGGCCGAGGCTGGCCAGGAACGGGAAGAAGAAGAAGGAGAAGATGGTGAATGGCAGGACTGGTGGAATCCAGGCTGGCGTGACTATCGCAATGGATGGCATTCGGACTGGTCGGATTGGCGTCAAGATTCATGGTGGAGCGCTACACGGCGTTCTGATGACAGCAGTTCACATGATCCAGTTCCTGAGTTGTTGCCTGACTTCGTGCAGGGGTGGCTACTACTTCAGGATGCAGGACTGGAGACCAGTGAGAAGAACATGGTGACTGCGGCGTTGAAGAACGACTACTCGGTGGCTAGGGTGGCCCAGGAGCTGCGCAACCAGTGGGTAGATGATGATTTACGACGACACGATCAGGCCGGAAGAATGTCAGGATGGATGACCTACGATGACATGGAGAGTGAGTCTAATCTGGAAGAAGGACCAGACATGGCTTTCCTGACAGACTCAGGACTCACGGAAGAAGGCCTGATGTTGATGGAGCAGGCTGAGGATGAGGCTCAGCATGCTTTGACTACGCTTCGGGAAGCTAGACAGAAGCAACATCAGGTGAAGATGTCGAGGCAGTACTTTCGAACATCCTTCCGAGGGGGAGGTCAACGTTTCAAGAGTACTGGCAGCTTCACCAAGAGAGAAGGACATCGAGATGGTGGCACTAGCTCAGTTGACAAGTGCCTTGGATGTGGAGGTCCTCACCGAACCTCACAATGCCCCAAGAAGTCGGGTCTGGCGTCAGTGGCTGAACATGAAGAAACAGCCCCTTTTGTTTGCTTTGCTGATGGCGGACCAGAGGCCCTCGTAGCTGATGGAGAAGAACATCCCAAGCTGACTACTCAAGAGGCCTTCCAGAGGGGAATGGCCGTGGTCGATGGAGGAGCCACAAAGACTTTGGGAAGTGTGAAGGCGGTTGAGCACATCATGTCACTCAACCAAAAGAAGCGAGGTGATCACGGCATCGAGAAGGTGGATACTTCAAATACCCCTACGTTTGGCTTTGGAAACTCGAGTTCAGACCGGTGCCTCAGCACCGCACATCTGAAGATTCAAGCAGCTGGACGTGAAGGACAATTGAAGATTCACACTTTGGATCGTGGTGAGGGGCCCGTTTTGTTTTCCATCGATGCTTTGAGATCTTTAGGAGCCATTGTAGATTATGAGCACGATCTCATTTGCTTTCGTAGGTTACAGGATCAGCAGCTGATTCCCGTGGCAAGATCTTGTACAGGCCACCAGCTGCTGCCGCTTACTAAGGATTGGTACGAGGGCGCAATTGCTACTCGTGAGAAGGTCCCTAGCCTGAAGGACTTGATTTAGGGACAACTCCTTTCTGAGACTTTGCCTGAGGTCGAAAGGGAGGACGTAGGAAACATTTCAGGTAGTTTGAACGTTTCAGATAGATGCAAGAGTTGTGGTGAAAATCAATTGTTGTTGCATACGGAGTCTTTAACTGAACCAAAGGAGGATCCTGTTCACAGACACCACCTTCACACTTTAACACACACCCACATACCACATAACACCAGCACTGCCGCAGCAGCATCAACACCTCAAGATCACGTTCACCACGAACCTTCACTCGAACAACCGAGTCATCATGCCCAAGATGAACAAGGGAGACTTGGTGAAAGAGCTGGTGAAGTTGGGAGAGACACCCCCGAAGAGTTGGGGAGTCATGGAACTCACGGCTCGTTTGGAAGAGCTGCAGGAGGAGAAGGGCATCCAGAAGGTCCGAGGAAAGACTCAGACCCCTCTCCGGGTGTGGACTATTCGTCTCAACGAGGCCTCCAAGAAGAAGGCAAACCTGCAGCAGTTCATGGTGAACCAGTTGGGCTTAACCCTGAGCTACAACGAGACCATCCCTCAGCTTCAGCGAGCGGCGCTTCAGAAGATCTACATGGAAACAGATCCCCGTGGCGAGGATCCAGTCGGATTCGGAGCTCATGCGGCCAAGTCGTATCAAGAACTCATGATGACACACCCAGACTACGTCACATGGGCTGTCAAGACTTGGAAGGAGGGAGATTGCGACTACAGGCTGGCTCGTTTGGCTCGATGGGCCGAGGAAGACCACAAGAAGCCAAAGTCGTCACATCAAGGTTATCCAGCTCAAGAAGAAGAGATCGAGGTCAAGGAGGCGACCACGGAAAAGAAGGATGTGATGCCGTCTTTGGCAGCAGGCTCGGACACGTCAATCACGAGCTCTCAGATTCAGCAGACCAATGCGATGATCATGAAGTTAGCCGAGGTGGTGATGTCAATGAAGAGCGATGTGGAGAACCTCAAGGAGGAACGTCCACACAAGAAGGAGAAGGCGGAGACCGACTCAGAGTTCAGCATGGTCAGCAAGAGCTGAATCACGCTTTGAGCTCAAGTGAGAAGCTTAGCCGTGCGGAACTTAGCAGCGGTAAGAACCCTAGTGTTTTTGACTGTTCGGAACACGTAGAGTTCCGTGAGTGCCGGGAAGGAAGTAAGTCCTTAGATGATAGTTCGTCTCAAAGACTTCAACAGTGTTCGGAGCATATGATTCCAGAGGCACTCCAGTCTTTGGTGATTGGAGATAGGGTCCGGTTGCTTGAAGTTGCATGTGCCCCTGATAGCATTCTCAGCACTACTATGCAAAAACTCACTGGTAGTGAAAAGTCGGCTGAACGTTGTGCACATTGGAACCAGTGTGATCTAGGAACCAATGCTGGGGTTAGGAGAGTTTTGGGAAAAATCGATAGCGAGAAACCCGAACATGTTTGGATGTCCCCCGAATGTGGTCCCTACTCCATTATGCAGAACATCAATCAACGTAATGAAAAGCAGCGAGCCGATCTCGCTGAGAAACGTCGTGAGGTCTTGAAACAGTACGTTGGTTGTAGTCTGATATTCCATTACTGTGTTCAACGGGGAATTCATGTGACTTGGGAATGGTCGCAAACATGTCAGGCTTGGAGGCTGCCACTGATTCAAAAACTCATGGAAAAATATCACCCCTTTTCGGCCATTGTTAGAGGTTGTCAAGTGAATTTGAGGGATGATAAGGGTCAGTTTATCCAAAAGGGTTGGAAAATCATGACTACCCACGAGTTACTGGCGAAACGAATGGATTTACCATGTCGATGTGGACCACGTACGGTCCATGTTAGATGCGAAGGAAGTCTGACTAGGAAAACGGCCTTCTACACCAAAGAATTTGCAAAAAGGGTTTGCCAAGCCATTATTCAAGGGGATACTCGGGAGGAGATCGATAAGGAACTTCTTGGTTGTAAACCCCCTGTTGAAGCTTTTGGTTTGGGAACGATGTGTCATTGTTTGGAGGGTAAACAACATGAAGCCGATTTGGTGTGTGCTCATTGTTGCAAACAAAATGATGTCATCCTCAACAAACAAGAAGAAGCTCATGTGAATCAAATGGAGATTTCTGATGCTAGGAAGGAAGAAATCAAACGTAAGTTGTATCTCATTCATGCTGCTACAGGTCATGGAGCCTTACGTCACTTGATTCAAGCTTTGAAACGACGACAAGCACCGGCGGAAGTGATTCGGTTGGCGGAAGAGTTTAGGTGTCCTGTTTGTGAAGAAAGAAGTAGGCCTAGACCTAGGAATTTGGCTTCTTTGGAACCCCAACCCCCAAAATGGATGACGGTTTCTTGTGATATGGGAACGTGGTTTCATGCGACTACTGGGGAACACCATCAATTTGTTTTGTGTATTGACGAGGGTTCTAGGTTTCGGATAGGACGAATGATTTCTTCGGGGAAAAAGGGTCATGTTTCGGCTCAACAGTTCTTGACGTGTTTTCGCGAAAACTGGACTCAATACTTTGGGAATCCTCATACACTCCGGGTTGATCCTGACGGCTCATTTCGTAGCCACGAAGTCAGTAACTACTGCGATAGATACAACATATTCCTGGATATTGTTCCTGGGGAAGCTCACTGGAAAATAGGAGTATGTGAAAAGGCTATCCAGGGTGCTAAGAGTGTCATGGACAAGTTGGTGGCGGACAATCCGGACATATCAGCAACAGAAGCTTTGTCAGAGGCTATCAGAACCTTCAACGGAAGAGAGCTGGTTCGAGGGTATACCCCAATCCAACATGCCCTGGGAAGGGCACCAGACGAATTGGGTCGATTCTTCCAAAGTCTTCCAGGGATGAGTCCAGATCTCCTCGTAGAACGTGCAGACGGGGAGATGGCACGGAATCATCAACGAATGAAGATAGCAGAACAAGCGTTTCTTGACTGGACGAACGAGCAACGTTTACAACGAGCAGAGTGTTCACGAGCAAGGCGCAGGCTGAATTTTTCACCGGGAGATTTGGTTTACATTTGGCGACATCAATTACCTTTGAAGACAGCACAGCGAAACACATGTGGTAGATTCATTGGTCCCGCAAGGATCCTAGCAGTCGAACGGCGACGAGATAGCAACGGCGATCTCGTAGCTGGAAGTGCAGTCTGGCTAGTACGGGGTCGACGTCTCCTGAAGAGTTGTCCTGAACAATTGAGGCATGCATCACAACGCGAAGTGTTGATCGACGAACTTCACTCGGAAGATCCTACACCCTGGGATTTCACCAAGGTGTCAAGACAGCTGGGAGGAAATGACTACGATGACATTTCCAATGAAATTCCTACAGAAGAAGAGTGGAGGAGAGCCGGTGATGCATCTCATGAATGGCAACCACAGGTTCGACTTCGTGGAAAGCGATCGGCACCTACAGATATCGAGGGTGATTTGGATAGGGAGATTGACAATCCACAACATCAACCAGGTGTCAACAGTTTTCAGGATGGTTCAAGGACAAGACCGGAGCCTATGGACATAGAAGTGGACGATCCACAACCGGACGGTGCGAGTTCGGGCAGTGGGTTACGACGAGGTCGAGAGTCTGTGCAAGAAGAGGATGGAGTTTTAACATCTGGCTCCAGACGGAAAAAGACAGAAGGCTTTGTAGCAGCACCTCCATGGTGGGAAAGTGCCGCTCTAGTCGACAATCCCAAGGGTTCAAAGTTTTGGAAGTCAGCTTTTTCTGCAGTGGAAGTCGAGGTGGAGATGCCAAGTACTCGAACGGGTTCAGAGAAGATCTTACCAGACTTGAAAGCCTTCTTAGTCAGTGCTTTGAAGAAAAAGGCAGTCGAGGTCTACGAGAAGAACATGAGCCCGGAGGAGTTAGCCGAGTTCAAGAGTGCGAAGAGCGTGGAAGTTTCCAATTTCATCGCGGCCAAGGCTTTTGAGGCATTCCCAGATCATTTGAAGCCGGATCGCTCACAGGTGGTGAAGATGCGCTGGGTCCTTACGTGGAAGCACAAGGAGGACGGCACGAAACGGGCGAAGGCGAGAGCGGTACTCTTGGGCTTTCAAGATCCAAGGTATGCCGAAAGGGCAACTATGGCACCCACAACAACTCGCTTGACGAGACAGATTCAGCTTCAGATCGCGGCGTCGGAAAAGTTCAAGGTGTGGAAAGGTGACGTGACAGGGGCCTTTCTTCAGGGTCGACCGTATCCGGATGAACTTTACTGTGTTCCTTGCAAAGAGATTTTGGAGTCTATGGGTTTACCCCCGGAATCGATGACGAGGGTGAAACGTGCTTGTTACGGCTTGGTAGACGCACCTTTGGAGTGGTATCGAACAGTGAGCAGTTACTTCGACAGTTTGGGAATGACGCGAACGTGGTCGGATCCATGCTGTTGGGTGTTTGCACCGGAGGGAACTGTACGAGGAATTATCTCGGCTCACGTGGACGACTTCGTGTTCAGCGGAAGCGAAAATGACCCCCAATGGAACGAAATCTTGAAAAAGATACGAACAGAATTTCGGTGGAGCGACTGGGAAACTGGTTCATTCGTTCAGTGCGGTGTCTACATTGAACAACATGCAGATTACACGATCTCACTATCGCAGGAAAAGTACGTCGATGATTTGAAGTACATCAACATTCGAGCGAGTCGAAAAAGGGATAAACATGCAGCGACGGATGACTATGAAAAATCCCAATTAAGATCTTTGTTGGGGGGAATTTCATGGCATGCTCAACAGGTCGCCCCTCATTTTTCTTCGGAGGTTGGTTTGTTGCTTTCGGAAATCAATCATAGTCAAGTTGACACTCTGTTTCGGGCAAATAAGCTGTTGGAACAAGTGAAAAACATGAGATCTCATCGTTTGAAAATTCACAGGGTTGATTTGAAAAATGTAGGGTTGTTTGCATGGTGTGACGCTGCTGCACAAAATCGTTGGGACGGTAGTAGCACGGCTGGAATAGTGATTGGAGCTAGTGATTTGGGTTTGCTTAAGGGCCAAGTCGAAAAAGTTACTTTGTTGGCATGGCATTCATCTAAAATCACAAAAGTTTGTCGAAGTCCGGGAGCTTCTGAGGCGATTGCCGCAGTCAATGCGGAAGATCTTTTGTACTTTGTGAGGTTTCAGTTTCAAGAAATGTTGGGTTCTAAAGTGGATGTTAGGGTTTTGGATGACGTAGTGAATCTTATGCCGGGTTGTGTCATTACTGATTCACGTAACGTGTACGATAAACTTTCCACTGAGGTTTTGTGTATGCGAGGGGCCGAAAAGCGGACCGACTTAGAGTTATTGAGCTTAAAGGACGCTCAACTGACCAATAAGGTATTGGTGAGATGGGTCCACTCGGAAGCACAATTAGCTAATAGTTCCGAGAAATGAGGCAACTGAACCTTTACTATGACATGAAGCAATCTTGGTGCATTGTGGAAGACTCCTACATGAGCTCAGCACGCAAGCGAAAGCAGCAGGGCATTGACACTTTTACTCACAGAGACAGCACTGGACAACAGAACCACACACAGACCAGCAATACAAGCACTTTGCAATCCACACAGCACAACAAAGAAACAGGTGAATCCCCAGGGGAAGTTTGATTGTTTTGTTTGTGTTCTTGGTTGTTTTCTTTTACATCTATCTGAACGTAGAAGGGGGCATGCAATTGTCATGTACTCCATTTGTCACTACAAGGACTCATTACGACTACTTCGTAGTGTTTTGGGATCGAGAGAAAAGACAGGAACCTCGAACGTAGTGCGTAGCCCTACCGGTCGGGGATAGTTGTGTCTTTAGGGGAGATCCAGTTACTTGAGTTGATCCGCAAGCCTCTACGACGCTTGCATATATATTATAGCCAAGAGCGTGGGCAGTTCTTCAAAAAGACGTGGGTCAGTCGCACCCATCACAGATTACTATGAAGACAACAGAAGCAAGCATTTTCCACAGCCCCCACCAGAAGTGGTAAAATCATGTAAAATCAATGATTCGAAGGAAAAAAGCACACAAAAATCATTCAAATTCTCATCCAGACTGTTCGAAAACAAGCTGTACTTCCATTTTGTTTGCACCTCCGTGGTTCAGACAAAACCCGTCCAGCCCAAGGCCCAAGGATCCGTCTTTCGTAGCCATCAGGGACAGGTGGCGGGCCGTGAGCAGTTTGGAAGCAGCCAGCCTTGCGGGGCTGGATATCTCAATCCGTTGGGGACGTGTGAAACGGTTATCCACCCAGCTTGATCCTATCCACAAAGATCTGCAATGCTTCAGGACTGCTTCAATCTGCAGAAATCAACGCATTGTGTGCGTCATACATTTCATACATCACAAAATCTGTAAAGCCAGGCAAAAATGTGCTTCGCATCCAAAGCCAACAAGCTGTTTCTCTCAGGACCAGGACTGACAAGCCTATAAGCTACAATTACATGATAGGCTGCATGTGTCACAAGACTCTCAAATGGAAAGCCTTCTGAGTTTTGTCCCATTTCGATCCCCAACATCAAAAACGTTATGTGTGTCTCCATATATGATTCCAAAGACATAATAGGCATATCAACCGCTGACATCAGACCCTCAAGGCTCCTCAACAAGCTGAAGCAGCTTGTTTTTGATACCTGTCGGGGCAGTGGCGGGTTGGACGGCTACAAGAATCCTTGGATGCCACGGAAACAAAAAACAAGTTTCAGTTGGGACAGCTGGATTTTTCATGCGTTATGTAGATGCACAATATATACCATAGATGCTATACAATACAGACTGCACAATTTACGATATGTATATATGGTATATTACATATATATAGTAAAATAATCTATAATATGTGTTCAAGATTTACAACATAAATACATAATATCTTACAATCTCTTACAATATATACATACATACACGTCACATATAAAAAATACACTAGGTGGCAATGTCAACCCAGTTGAAAAATATCAGTGTCAGAGAATCATGTACTCCGGTAGGGGTTTCCTCGCAATGGCTCACACCCACCTGCCGCGCCCCTTAGTCCACGCCTGGCGGCAGCCTTAGATTCTCTAAGAGTCCATCATGAAGCCGAGGTAGTCGTTCAAGAAAGCCGCCTGCCGTGGAATTCCGCAACGTTTAACCTTGGGGGGAGAAGGGGGGAAAACTCATCTGGGGGTCGAAGCCGGTGTACCATTTGGGTCCTGGGGTCGAAATATGGGCAAACTTTAGCTTGGGGGAGTGGAGTCGGCTTGGTCGAATTGCTCCATGGACAAAGACTCAACAGAAACAAAGTAACATTGCACCTTGCAGCCAAGAGAACCCTTCTGGCGCACCAAACAGCCATGCAACCTTCCATGTTTGCCTTGCTACACCTTTTTGAGCCTTGCCCCTGTGTCCCCGCTTGCCTCTCTCCAAGATCTCAACCAAGCCTTTGAGTCAAGCACAACTCTCAAGGCCATAAGGGTTGGGAAAAGGAGCTGCCTGATGTGCAAAATTAAGTTGCAGTACCTTTAAAAATCCACCCACCTGCTTTTTGTCTCTATGGCAGACAATCAACCTGAAGTGTGTGGGGCACCATCATTGACAGAAAACACCACAAAGGAAACCTAAAGGACTTGCCTTTCGTTTGACGGATCTTCACAAGAAATGTAAGCACAAAGGATAGCAAAAAATCAGTTACCTAGTGACTGCTAAATTGAAGCAGAAGTTGTTTGCACAAATAATATATCTATAAATGCATATGTGTCCATTATTACGAAATTTAAATGAATATCATCTATTCAAACATATGTATATACTTCCTAACATGCTCATGCACTGTTATACGAATAATATACTGATATCCTATGTATTGATGTACGTTGATGTGCTATATAAAATGCTCACACTACTACACCAACATACTAATACATGAATACACGAATAATAATAATAATAATAATATACCAATACACTAATGCACAAATAGATTGATATACAAATGTACTGGTATACTAATATATTGATAAACCTACTAGTAATAATGTACTATTACTAATATACTGATATAGATCATATAGTGAATGATATATCCCATGGCGTTTTTGTTGTGCCCATGTCTTCACGTCATTCTCCAGGCCCAAGAGCTGATCTTGAAGCAAGATGCCTAATGGCAAGTCGTTCTCCAGCAGGAGTCTCTTGCAATGATGCCTTACGGCTGGCAGGTCCTTGGTGTTTGAAGAGCCCGGTGCCTAGAAGATATATGAAATATGAGGAATATGAGTTGCAGACAAGTTGATGTTTTTCTGGAGAAGCATGCCATGACCAAACTGGGGGGTTTTATGCGAACAAGGATTCGGGGGTATCGGTTCTGGGGGGGCTCCACAGCTCAACGCGGTGGCGCAAGTTTCCAAAATAGTCAGCTTATAGGAGAGGTTGGCACAACCACTTCCCAACCCAGAGACATTCAGCTCTATGAAAACAAATAATCAATATGTTGCAACAACAAAACTATAATAAAATATAGATAATACTGTATAATACTGTAGGATAATTGCATAACAGTGTCTTCGACAAGCCTGAGATAGAGGAGGGGTCTTCCATGGAAATCCCTTAATCCAAAGCACCTTGCTATGCGTGTTGGATCCATCACAGTCATTGGATTGCGTGTGTTGGTTCTTGCCGTTCTCATAGGGCCACCTGCACGACCTCCGAGCATCCCAAATTTCCCTTGGTCCCAAGTGACGTTGGCATGTTTCAATGCTACCCTTGCCGCATCCAGCATGTCCCTGTGCCGCTGCGAGAGTGGCAACCCCCTCAGCATACGTCACGATTGAAAGGAAATGATGATGATGGTGATGATGACAACGGCGACGTTAACGATAATGGTGACTGTAACGTTGATGATGAGGATGATGATGATGATGATGATGATGAGGATGATGAAGATGATGAAGATGCTGATGATGATGATGATGATGAGGAGGAGGAGGAGGAGGATGAGGAGGATGATGAGGATGATGAGGATATGATGATGAGGATGATGATGATGATGATGATGATGACGACGACGACTTAATCTGCACCTACAATGATGGAACAAGACCGTTTTGGGAATATGTCTCTCCGAAAAATCTCAACGCATTTCAGGGTGACGTCGGCACTGAATTCGCTCGAGTTCGACCCAACCATACAAATCTGCAGGTGTCCCGACATTTCAAAATGTGGTATGGTGTAATTAGGGGATCATTTCGGATCATCGGAGCACCAAAATTACAATAAATTACAAGTATTTGGGGAAGCAACCACTGGAACAACAGGTACTGATCTTCTTGCAGATCTTGCAGGTCTTGCCGAGCCCACACAAATCCCTTCGGAGAATCTTCCACTGGAATGCAAGAAATGCTTCCACTCAACAAGGAATGGGGAGCCAATGACCCCAAAAAAATCTCATTCTGTGAGCTTGTTCCCTTCAGTAGAAAATGGATGAAAATGGGATGTCTCCTTTACAAAGTTTCTCAAGAGTCTAACGCCATAGTGACCAGTCAACCTCACAAACGTATGTATACCCCTGTTATGAACCAGCATTCCCACTTACCAAAGCCATCCAAGGCCACATTCACCCCTTTTCTCAGGACGTACGTGAACGGGCGTTTGGGATGGCTGACGGGGTGACTCGCCAAGTTGCTTTTGCTGCTGCTCGTTGCTGAAGGTGACGCAGGCCTGGCAAAGGTTCAGGGGCTTCCCCGCGCCACCCTCTTTGCATGTCCAAAACTATCCAGCTTTGAGATAAATCCAACTCGTCATCGATGGCTCCTTTCGAGCTTTCTGGATCTTGAGCTATTTGTCGATATGCCCATTTTTTCTCCAAAAAAGTTCAGCAAAAAGAAAGCGCCACTCATACCAAAATATACAAACTCCCAACCCGCCCACTCCTGAAAGTGAGGAAAAACATCCCCAAACTTCTCCGTGTGAATGCGAGGCATCTTCTCTTCGTTTTCCAGACCTGTCAGGCTCAGAGCCATGGAAATCTCATGATGTCAGCAAAAGGCGTGCGATGGAAAATCTCCAAGTGCATCACTTCCTGCAATAAATGATTCAACTCGACCGCCGCTTTATGTCTTGATGACCATACGTCCCCAAGATATAAAACCCTTCTCGTGACATGATGTGGATGGCACGGCACCTTCGTAAGTCAGGAGGGCGCTCAACTTCTGAAACATCAGCTCCGCCTTGCACCAGAGTCGTGATTGTTGGCTTGCACACTGGAAAACATGTCGTGGGTTTTCCCTGGGCAAATTCGGCATCATCTTTTCACCAGGAGTTTTCCTGGAAAACACGTCGGTTTTAAGATGAAATGTTTGGGTTGGGGATCTCGGATCCTAAACGGCTCCCTGGTTAGGTGTTTGATCATTGGCTCTTAAGGTTTTGAAGCATCGGGGGTCCAATCCTATCACAAAAGGCTGGACCCCAAAAAAGAAAACATCAAAAACAGTTCAAATCTCCAAGTTACTGTCGTTACTGTACTGCATCACATTACTGCCTTGCTTCAAAACGTGCATCAGTGCATAGAATGATTCGTAGGTAGCATTCGCAAACTCAATTTTTGTACTGATGATTCATGGACATGGTTATGTTATGTTTGCTGGGGGCTGAGGATGAAGACTATCATACCCACCACTCCGATTTTTTGCGAAGGTCCCTGGACCCACCTGTTCTGCGATCGATTTGAGCTGCGCCTCTTCCCTAGCACGGGATCACCACTAAAAGGGTCACCCCCACTGACGATTCATGGGACAAGTATGGCCCGCTACTTGTCCCGCACTGCGAACCGGCGAACTTAAGAGACTCACCAACCAGTTGATAATTGGGGAGATCCTTCAAGCAAAGAAACACCCCACTGGATAGTGTGGCAAAAAGGAGGAGTGGTCCAACTCTTCGATGCTGCACAAGACGGAGGTCCTTTAATTTGGTGACAGTACTTGTGTTGACCTCAGCGCAGAAAATCAACAGATTGAAGTCGGATGATTTGAAAACAATAAGCTTCCAACAATTCAGTTGTCATGCCTCTTGACCCCCAGCTTTCCACACAGCTTTCCCAACCAAGGAAACCTTCCCTTTTCCAAATCCAGCCTTAGCTTTCTCTCTGCCTGGCTACGGCACAGCATAGGTGGCATGTGGGAATTTCAACAGGCCAGTCAAAAGGATGCCTTCGAAACCATGAAGATCCTTTTCTGGAATGCCCCCCCCCCCCAACTTCAAATAGCAACTTCAAAAAAACATCCATAAACATGCCATGTGGTAAAAACTAGCTTCTGAGTTTTGAGTGTATCTTTAAATCAAACCACGTCGAACAAAGTCAGTTCTCAAATCCCCGGAAGTGGCCTCCATTCGACGAGCTTGATGCTCCTCAGCATCTTTCAGTCTCTTCCTTGGGCGGGCCCGAGGAAATCAGGAGCTTAGTTGCTGGGAGTTTCTCACAAGTCTGAGATCATGAGATCATGAGATTTGAATCCTGTTGGTTTTTTGGGTGTTTTCATTATCTCACCCTAAAATGATGCAGGCATTTTTTGGAAGTGTGAGTGAGGATTTTGGGGGGGTCCAGGGTGGGGATAGGTTTTTGGGGGGCCCAAACAACCGACTTGGAACAGTCCGACGTCCCCAAGCACAGCACTTGCGCACTTGGACCGCGGAATTCCCTCCACCCACAGATTTCCACCACGTCACGAAATGGCATCCTTCACCTGGTGGCTGGGAGATGCCGGGACTCCATGGGATATCATGGGTAAACCATTGGGCATGTGCTGTGTTCAGCACGTCTTCAAAGGTCACAAGTTGCAAATGTTGACTTTCAGCAAGCCATGATGGTGTGGCTGTTGCTAACAAAATGCTGCGAAAATAGCTGTTTCTGGTTCCCTTAGTAGGTGGTAGGTGATATATAATCACCCAATTGGCAGGATATACCACTTATATACCATTTATATATTGCAAATTGGGGGATTATATATCACCTACCACCTATTAAGGGAACCACTTAAACTCCATTGAGCTGCGGTAAGTTTGCCCTTGTGGAGAGTTTTTTTGCGGGCTTGAAGTTCCACATTGAGGTCAAAAGGTCTTGGTCAAAGCATTCACATAATTGGGGATGATAAGGCTATATGGACATGGAGGAAATGATGAGGAAATGCAAATAATATAGTTCTAGCTATTGTAGTATAAAGAGAGTATATAAATTATGAATAATTTGAATATGTATACATACATATATATGTACACATATAAATAGTAACAATATATATAAAAACAATATACAACACCCACCCAGCAAAATACAGGAACATCACAAATTCACACATATTCTCATATTCCTCTCAAAAACTCGTATCAAACCGACTTGACGCCCTCCGTTTTTCAACGTTTCACCTTCTTCAAGTCGGAATCTTCCTCAGCTGCCACGTCTTTCCACTGCTTACATGACTCCTGGTCAGACCAGGAAGGAAATGAGAAGAACCGACGATGCATTGATTCAGTTTTTCCTTGACTTCTTTGTTCAGCTACTTATTTGTGCATTTGCATATTGATTTATGTAACTAGCCATTTATTTGTTTATTTATGCATTCATGTCTTCAAAATTATTTATCTATTTCATCCATCTACTCTCGCACGTTTGTCTCATGTACCAGTGAGAGGGGCCGGTCACCAGGCCGTGTGTATGTGTGTATGTGTGTATGTGTGTATGTGTGTATGTGTATGTGTGTATGTGTGTATGTGTGTATGTGTGTGTATGTGTGTATGTGTGTATGTGTGTATGTGTGTATGTGTGTATGTGTGTATGTGTGTATGTGTGTATGTGTGTATGTGTGTATGTGTGTATGTGTGTATGTGTGTATGTGTGTATGTGTGTATGTGTGTATGTGTGTATGTGTGTATGTGTGTATGTGTGTATGTGTGTATGTGTGTATGTGTGTATGTGTGTATGTGTGTATGTGTGTATGTGTGTATGTGTGTATGTGTGTATGTGTGTATGTGTGTATGTGTGTATGTGTGTATGTGTGTATGNGTGTCTGTATGTATGTCTGTAGTGTCTGTATGTATGTCTGTGTGTCTGTATGTATGTCTGTGTGTCTGTATGTATGTCTGTGAGTCTGTATGTATGTCTGTGTGTGTATGTATGTATGTATGTTTGTATGTATGTATGTATGTTTGTATGTATGTATGTATGCATGCATGCATGTATGTATGTATGTTTGTATGTATGTATGTATGTATGCATGAATGTATGTATGTATGTAGGTATGTATGTAGGTATGTATGTATGTAGGTCTCTACTTAATTCTACTTGCGTGTTTATCTACTCTTTCTATTATCTGTATATTCTGTATCTGTCTACACTATTTACTTACTTAGCTGGTTAGCTAGTTAGATGATGGCTAAGTAGGTTGTTTGCGGGCTACAGTAGTTAGTCGGTTGGTTCTTTATTCATCTTTCCAGTTACACCGGGGTTGGAGTACATGGCACAACTCCCAAATTTGTAGTCGTAAACCTCCGTCAATGTTGGGCCTCTTTTTTATCCCGCACCACAACACATGAGAGTTACGCCATCGAATCACTTTGAAGACGGAAATAGGTTCATGTCATGCAGGTCCTATTGGATTATCGTTGACCTGATTCTGTGTTCACTTCCCAACTCCAACCTCAATCTGTGTGAAGTTGAGCAGGGTTCCAAAGGAAAGGTGATCATGTATGTACCCTCCAATAAGGGAGGGTTTTACCATGGCTGGTATCCCCAAAAAAATCCCGACAAATGGAGAAAAATCCATGGTGGAATCCATGAAAAGCGGCGACAGTTCAACTTCGAACCCTTCGAAAAATACCCCAAACCTCTGTGATCGACTTCGAGATCTCCGCCTGGCCTCGTGAGGTGAACCCGCTGAAACGGATGGCTTGGATTCATGGGGTGATGCTCACGTTCGACGTGTGAAACTTCACGCGGTTTCTATAAGGAGTTGCGAAAGGGTTCAGGACAAGGTGGGGTTTTTCAAACATGCTTTTCACCAAAGTCAAGAGCCTTTTGGCAGCATGCCAAGTAACCAATCTGGTCCAGCGCATCCTTCAAGAACATCATCTCATCTTCAGGCCTTGAAATGACGGAATGATTGAATTCTCCGAGCATTTGGTGGTTTCAACGAGGCAAAAGCAGGGATGGCAGTGCGGCAAGATGATGCCCGCCTTGCACTTTCCTTGGCCAAGGCTCGCTTGCCTTCTTCAAGGCGCTGGAGCAAGTTGGCCTGCCATGAGAAGCAAATGTTGGTTGCAGGAACCTTTGTTGGTTGCATTCCTTTGTATGTCCACAAAAAGAGCGGCGTCCATCTGACTCTGGTGAGAAAAGTCTGCGTTTTGAAAAATCAACTGAATGCGATGAATTTAGAACAGTGAGATGTGATGGGGCATGTTGGATAGCAGTCTTGAATTGCATGTCACGACCCTCGGCTAGACATGGCTAAAGAATCGATGAATGCAATCATCTAGGAGTTCAGAAAAGAAAAGCAGTCATTTCAGGCCTGAAATTCTTGTACCTACAGTAGTGCAGACCCAGAACAACAGATTGAGCTTCTCATCCCTGACCAACCAACCGAAGATGAGAAACCACATTGCATTAATGACATATATATATATATAACGGTTATAGATTATAAATATAAAACAAATCAGGTGAATATAGGTGAATCAGGTAACATAACCTCTATCAGCTCTTCCAATCATTCAAACCTCAAACCTCCCTTTCTCAACGTAGAAAGCGCCTTGGCTTGATATCGTTGTGCATACTTCCGGCTTTGCTCTTCTCCTTTCAGTTCTTCTGCAAACTTCTTCCAAAATCTGGCCTGCGAGGTGTTTGGAACAACTTGGTTTTTCGGGGATCTAAAGGATGCGGGATTCACTTCAAGTCCCCCCGGGCCAAATCCAACAAAAGGAACCTACATCACCCGTACAAAAACCATGCCTTCAAAAAGCCCACCGGTTTCATGAAATAACAATGATTCTGGTGGTGAGAGTTGCGAGGATTCAGCGGAAAACGTCACAGAATTGGGGAATCTTTCAAGGTGGCGAAGGATGTTCTGTTCCGAACCGCGGTCCCAGGATGCACCACAAAACACCTGGATTTTGATCAGTTTTCCACTTGGGTTGATCTAACCTTTTCGCTGAGAAACTCAGCTGGAATGTTCTTTGTCTTTTAAGTGACTTTGAGTGAAAAGGCATGAAAAAAAAACACGCATATTCTTCACCTCAGCTTCCACCATAAGTCATTTTGATGATTTTAGTGATTCTAGTGGAAGCTGTTCAGATGTTTTCCACCACGTCAAGATAGGCCGATCTTTCATCTTGTCAGCCAACTGTAGAAAACAAAATAGCATGCGCTATTCTATGCATTCCGCCCTGGGGTTCAAATGTCCAACAATCAACCGATCTTTTCGAGGAGTGGAATTTAACATGAACTTAACGATTTACTGAAGATGACATCCCTTGCAAAACACAAGAGGCATAGCAACCATAGCAATCCTAGACATGCAGAAAAACAGATCAAAATTGCCGGTGGACCATCCCAGAGTCCCAGCCCAGCCTCTGTCAGAGACCCTTCACACTCCTTGGAAGCTTTCAAGACTTCCGCCTGAACAAGGCTTCACCCCTAATCCTGTGCACTCAAGGCACATTCGTACCCAACGCCCCTCAAAACAACGGCCTGAATGGCTTGCAAGAGCTCTGACCCATCCTTCGCACTTTTGGATCCAAGACAATCATATCCCATGGCTCTGAGGCTGGAAATCACAACTGTCCTGATGAAAACCCTCACATGTCGAAGGTCGAACCCTCTCACGTCTCGAACTGTCCTTCGCACGCAAGGCCAGCTGCATGCACCCCGACAAGAATCTCGGGACCTTTTTGCATAAGAACCTGAGACGGGCAGCACGGTAGCCCATCATTGTTTGAGTCTGCCTGTCCTCAGGGTGGATACGTCCCAATAGATCCAACATGATCAATATTTGTTTGTTCATTTCCGCTGTTGCATGTGCAACGACAATGGAGTATCTGTTAACACTCAAGTGGTGGGCTAAGAGCTTTGCAGGGGAATCCGAAAAGGAATGCCCAGTGCCCGCATCCGAGTTTGGAAAGACATCCCAAAAAGATGTATGTTCCCGACAAAGTAGAAACCAAGCCCACAGTGACTAGGAAAAATGGCCCATCTGCCATCCGCAAAATGTAGGCTTTATTTCCTGCGAAGACGTTCAAATGTACACAACCATATGCAAAAGCAACTTACCCTCAGCCCTAAATTACGAGGCAGCAGATGATGAACCCATTTGCCTAGCACGCACAACCACAGCCCCCCCAAAGCCTACCACACCTGCGATCGAGGCACATCGTCATCATCTTGTCCCGTGCCCGGTCCACACCTTCCAGGAAGTCCAAAGCGCAGCTGCGCTGGGAGAGACTGGAGAACGCCTTCGACGGCTGTCGTCGTGCTATAAAACATGTCACTAGTTCATTGCCAAGCGCACCACGAGCAGAACAGGTAAAGGTATATATTTAAATTGCTCCCCTCTTTGGCCTAGTTCGATTGCAATGAGCCAGTCATGCATGTATGTATGTATGTATGTATGTACGTATGTATGTACGTATGTATGTACGTATGTATGTGTCTATGTGTCTATGTATCTATGTATCCATCCGTCCATCCATCCATCTATCGGTGCATGAACGCATCTATGCCATCGATATGAAACTTTCAATGTGTAAAATATATAGTTTACATTTATAAATACAATTTATATGTATATATAAAAAGAGACATATATATATGTATATACAAGTAATTACATACATACGTTATCTATATACCATTCTTGGCAAATTCTTCGATAAAAAAACGGGCAGCTTCACACAACTTTCTCTTCGAAACAGTTGCCCCACCTGCTGCATCTCCGGGCTCGAGACACTCATCATCCTGGGCCTCGGGATCGAATGGAAGGTAGCCACCGCCCCATCCAGGCCCCATCCATGGGATGAGATTTTGTTGCCATATGGGTGTTTCCTTAAATGGTGGTACTCCCATTTCAAACCCCAAAATGATCATTTTTAGTAGGAAAACCCATGGTTGTTGGGTACCATCATTTAAGGAAACACCCATATCCGAAAATCCCATTTTTAAACATCACACAGTTGGTAGAAAACTGTGCACTTTCGCATTTTTCCTGCTGTTTTTTGGGGAAGCTTGTGGATGGAAAATGATGGAAACGGATAGGAAGCCAAACAATGGAAAGCTTCACATCTGCCCGCATAGGTACGGACTTGTGTTAAAGACCCCAGACCAGAAAAGTCATCTTCAAGCATTTCACTTCCGAGCTTTTTAAGGTTCTAGCTGGACTTGACGTTTTTACCAAGTTGATGACCCCGTTGCCACAGGGAATCTATCAGCTACTCTTAGACCCTTGAAGAAGTGCCGCCCTTGTCCAGCAATAGAATGTTCCATCACATCAGATATGTCACAAGGTCAATCCTCACCAATATCTGATAACCTCTTCCACTGTCATCCAAGTGTGGTTGAAGTCCACGCTGGAACCATTCTCGACCCCTCCACAAGAGATGCTGCAGCCATGACACGTCATTTCCGTCAAAAATTTAGCTTGAAACTTCCTCCACGCGCTGAGGTCCTAGGAACACCAAGGAACACAGTATGCCGGGAAAAAGTCTGCATGCCAGAATTGCCAGGGATCCTCTCTGATGCTTCTGTTTTTTTTGGGGGGGGGCCTTGCCAAGCAAAAACGGTGCCCATGTCAAGATGTCCTTGTCAGTAGCGCCTTTCTTCACCTCTTTCTTCAAAGGAATTCCAACCTAGCCAGGAATGACATGGACCGAGCCATCGGATCGAACCCACCCGAGGTCTTGATTCGATGGGATGATACATAGACGAAAATGTGCTGAACCGCGTCCGTGGGTTTCCCCACCTTGACGAGTGCCACATCCATACACGAGCTGATATACTCGAAGCCTGGCAGGACTTTTCCCCGATGGGAGCAGTTTCTTACGCCAACCAATACTATGGTATAATATGGTGTATGGAATTTTCTTCACGTGAAGAACTACCCATTCAAATGATGCGTAGTGGCTTGAGTGCAGCATAGCCTTTGACTTTGGAGGTAGTACATGTCACTTACCTACATGGTTTGCTTCGCCACTCCCACCTTTTCCTGAGAGACGGATGTTCAATTTCACCCCCTTTTGACCCGTAAAAGAGCAAGTAAAAAGACACGTATGTTCTAAATTTGATTATCCAGCTGATAATAAAATCATATAAAATCATGGGTTTGCACAGGGAAAAACCATCTCCGCAGCGATTGACCACCACTTCCATCCATGACGCGGGGTCAAACAGGACTTGCGCAAAGGTGCCTTTTTGGAGGATCTCTGGAGATTGCCTTGGCTGAGGGACCATCATCCCATGGTATCCCATGTCATCCCATGTCCATCTCGTTTTGTCACATAATCCGCCAGAGCACATTGGATTCGCTAGTGGAAAGTCTGTCATTGGTGTGGCTCTAGTTTGCTGAATACGTTGGATAGACATGCTACTATGTGCAAATAAGATTGCATATATATATATATATATATGTTATCATATGCAGTCTGTATTAATATTATTTGCAACTATGTGAGTTATTCCTTCGTGACATGCCTTGGCTGCGTACACATGGCATAGTCTTTGATCCGTTCAAAAATTCAAAAACCTGGATTTTCACACAGAAAGACTCCACAAAACAGGGGTCATCATACTGCCAACCCAAACAATCGATGTTTATCAGGGAAATCACGGGAAATCCCTTAAAATTACCATCGATTAGTATTGTTTGATTCCCCCAAAACGGGTACACCACCCAAAACAAACATGCAACCTGTCTGGGTGAAAATGGGGGCCCCTTAAAAAAGGAGATTCCTATTGGAAACCATCATTTCCAGGTTCCATGTTGAATTTCGGGGGTGTCATTTAATGACGCCCTGCGACCCACGACACGGAAAAACCGGAACACCAAGAAACTCTTGTCGAAGTTCTCTGGCAGCCAGGAAGGTCCATCTCATGGCCCACTCTAAAGGTACTGGTTGCACGTGAGGACCCCTGACAGTGACGAAATGGATCCATGTCCATGGTATATTTTACCTACATTTACCATAAGCTTTAGCCAAATGTAGGTAAATATGCCAGTCCCATGGATCCATTTTCCAAAGATGGAAATGGTGTAGATCAGAAGTCACAGGCACGGGATATCACAGATGATTTGAATAAACCTGACAATGCTGCAAAGTGTCACCAACAATGCGAAAAAGGAACTGAACTCAGATCCCATAGGATCCATGTACTGTATGGATCTGTATGGTATATTTACCTACATTTACCATCAAAATCAACCAAATCTAGGTAAATATACCATACTAGGAATCCTATAGGCATTGACTTAGACCTCCGTTGCCTGTCACCGTTACCCACCATTGCAGAGTCCGAGGTGCGTCGCGATGCCCACATCCGCCGCAATTTTCAATTTGCGACGTCGAAGGTCCCAATCAGGAACGTCATCATCTTCCCTCAAATCTTGGAAATCTTCAGCTTCTGTGTGCCACTTTGTTTTCCAAACTGTCTGTCTGAGGGCTAGGCATCTCCAAGCTGTCGACCGGGATGGGCGTTTTTTGGAACTCCTAGCAAGCCAAATGCAAATATCCCAGGGACGAAAGACTTCCAGAAGGAAAGTTTGTAGATACGCATCAGGCGCATGAGGAGTGAAGTGTTTTTGCACATTTTCACCGGCACATTCTTTCGACACATAGGTGGTTACATACACTTTCTCACAAGATCGATACAGAAATTCCATCTCTACTGGGTCCATTTCCATATCTACAGTAGCAATAATCCGAATGAGGGTCACTCCCGACAAACCAAGCCATCGATCAGCAAACAACTCTGACAACAATGAAGATATTTGTCTTCCCATCCCGGTCTGGGAGGGTTCACTGAAAAAGGGTGCCATTCAAAACAGTCCAAACTACAGTTTTTTGATGTTTTTTGTGGACCAAACAAAAGCGTGACGTCTTGACCCGGTCCTCAATTTCGGGTCCCTTCTTTTGCAATGCAGCTGCCCTCGGTTGAGTCAGACCCTGGGATCAAAGAATAATGTACTTGGGAAGCATTTCATGGTATTTGCGTTCCAAAATTTGGTTCTAGAATCAATCAATGAATTTGAGTTGGCATCATTCAGCTTTACTGTACAAATTCGTTGCTCCCTGAGTTGTGTGTGCCAATAAGATTCCACGACTCTTGGCAAAATCAAGGAAACATGATCGAATGGTATGTCTGCTTCTCAACCGGCAACCCACCCGTTGTATCGTTGTCGCACGAGTGGCACATTCGGCGCCAAGGTGGATTTCTTAGCTCCTTTGGGTGTTTGAATCTGCAATCGTTTCAGCACGCTGTATGCCACAATCGCTCTGCTCTGGAGATCCTGGTCTCACAGCTGAATATGGGATGCCATGATTTCAATATTCTTAGAGATGTACCACAGAATATGGAAGATTCGAAACCTTGCGAGTCATAGGTGAAACCAGCCACGCTATCATCTGAAAGATTTTGCATGACATCTGGTGAAAGAATACCAGCATTCTTCTCTCATTCATCCAAACAAGCGTTTGTTTTCCCTTGTGATCACCCAGTTTTTCATGCTACCACGGTAAAACGCCATGGTGGCCAAATGGAAAAATGCATATCAAATGCACACAGGATGACAGCATGCCTCGCTTTCACCACCCTCCAAAAGCTCCAACGTCTCCTGGCAACGTGCAAAACCTGTAAAAATACAGGCTGCAACTTCAGCTGAAAATCCTTGCCTTGTAAACATGCATTGAAATTCAAAAGGTTCCCTCAAAAGCATCCATCCAATGTACTGAAACTTACTTACACATCACAATTTTGTGCTATATAATTCTGTTGGACCTACATTGATGGTGTTCTATTCGTTGGTGTTTGGGTTGTGGTTGGTGTTTGGGTTGTGGTTGTTGTAGTATAGTGCTTGTGGTTATGGTTGTTGTGTTTGGGGCAGTCGTTGTGGTTGGTGCTGTGGTTGTGTTTGTGGTTGTGTTTGTTGTTGTTCTTGTGGTTGCGGTGTTGGTTTTGGTTGTTGTTGTTGAGGTTGTGCTTCTGGTTTCACGTTCAGGTGAAGCTAACATCGAAACTCACACGGAATGAATGATCATCGAAAAAGCTCACAAAAAATCTAGACTGGCACCCTTGGGAGTTTACGGATAAAACGCAAGGTGAAAAGGGCAAAAAGCACAGACGCAAATTTCGAGGAAATTGGTGTGAAAACGCCAGCATCATATAGTTGGAAAGTGAGAAATCAGAAGATGGACATGACATTAGATATAAGATGGAAGAAGTTGTCTCCTCCGGCGCCATCTCGGGCAATTTCGGCAATTGCGTAGGATCACAGCTCAAGGCGCTCAGGTCTTGCAGACCACCGCGCGCCCAATCAGCCATGCTGAGCACAGCCTCATAGGTTTTGTCATGCCGATCTTGGTTTGGTGGACAAAAATGGGGGGTGTCGACCCCCAAACTAGGAGCTTTGGGCGACCCTAAAGCCCAGCGGTTTCATCTTGAGGGTCCCAGATCCGGTGAACCAGCTAGGATGGTTGAACCCGGTTTAATCATTAAGGGATATTTTGATATTTATATCTATCTATCTATCTATCTATCTATCTATCTATCTATCTATCCATCTATCTGGTATATGAACTACTTAGACGGATTTCAGCCATCAAACTCTACCATCAGCTTTGAGTGAATGTCACTTTTGGGGGGATCATCTTATATCTTAAGATGAGCTTTACGCACAAGCCATGTCGGTCTCTGGCCTAGAAGCTTGGAAGGCCCCAGAAAACCAGTCCAAAAATTCGCAAAACCCAAAATCTTGTAATTTCAATGCTCACTGCGAAAAAGACGAAAAACCACCGGGCGGGAGGGTTTGATTTTGCCAGAAACCTGGGGCCGCTATCAACTTTGAGATGTCCCTTTGACGCCCTTTTTGTGGCAAGAAACGGCCAAACATGACCCCACCAACGGCACGGCCGCATCCAACTGCCGCAGGTGCTTCGCCAACTTCACCTGGCGAACACAATGGACGTCTCGTCAGGTGGGAATGCCAACTCTTAGAACCTGATGGTTATATGAATCCATATGATATCACATGACAATGAGGCGCCAAGGTGAACCTCCTGAAGATGCGAAGATGCGAACCCAAACTTTGAAGATATGAACCTCCGGAAATTACCGTGAGAATGAATCATGGGTAAGGATGATATGATGAGTTTGGACGCAGTGATGGAGATGGCAAATTGAACCTCTGAGATGTAGGGTTTTCAAGTCTTCAGTTTTAGGGTGCCCCATTCTTGAAAACGAAGTGTTTTTCCAGCAGAATGACCAAGCTACTGTACTTTCAGGCCGTCTTAGGAAGTGTTTCTTAGACCTGCTTAAACCACGAACTTACAGTCAGCTCAATGTCTTTGCTTAGCTAACATGGATCTCCAAAACAAATTCTGTGTTTTATGTTTGCTTTACATGCATTTAAAGGGGCATTTTTGTTCCTCTTACCAGCTCTTTGAGAACAATGCTTTATGACGCCCGTGCAACAGATCAGCATCACCAGCCATGTTCATCCCCGTCACCCCCACCGTCAACTTCAACGTCTCCGCCGTCATGAGATCCTTGTGCACCATTAAAATTTGCAGCTGAGCACCGTAGGCAGTTTCAGGCCTGAGCAGGTTTCGTCAGGTTTTTGGAGCTTCAGGTTTCTTTTCCAGGGGAGGAAGAAACATTTGAAACCTCACATGTTTCTTTTTGGTTTCTGTGCGGATTTGTTTTGGGATGGTTTTTTTTCGTTTTGTTTATTTTTCGTTTTTGCTCTTTCGTCACTACATTCAACAAGTCGGTTGGCTGCCAAGATGCATTGACACCACGTAGCACTCTTCGACGTACTCGTCATTGTTCAGGAGATGCTTTCCTTGTGCGACAAAAACAGGAAAGCACTTGCAACTCTGGGGGGCTGCTTTGCTCCTGTAACATGCATACCCAAAATTAATGGCGCAAAAGGCGAAAATTTGAAGCCATGCAAATCTCCTATCATGGAGCAACATCATCGCATGTGGGCATAAGGAAAACGCCCAAAAAACAAATCCTTCTGGAATTTTGCGCATCTCATTGAGCTTATATCGTGTCTATCTATATCTATCTCTATCTGCAGTCTATATCGAGTCGGAATCATACCCCAACGATCCACTGGTTTCCAAATCAATCACCGAGCTGTGTGGCCCGGGCGAAGAAACTCCAAAGCGCCTCAAAAAATAGGTCACACAGCACTGGGTTTTTAGAGGGTTTCCGTTGTAGAAACACGGCAGATCATCATACTTAGTTGGATGATATTGGGATGATTGTAGGGGTGTTTTGAAATTTGGGTCTCCGTTCATATTTTGGCTGATCCTCCTCCTTCGCTTCAGTGAGTCTCAGCATATCCTCCTGCTTATCCCACAATGTCTGGGCTTCCCCAGGAAATGAATGGAACTTAAATCATATTCATATCATGGCTAAAAAGGACTTGATAGAATTGATAAAAATTAAATGACCAACACACTGATGACTGCAACACAACAAATCTTCCACCCTCGCCACCTCAAATTCTACCTTACTTTTGATCATATATGATATATTCAACATATGTAAATCATATAGCATGGGATGATGCTTCTCCTGGGCGTCCCTTACGTGGCTGCTGCCCTGGCCATCGAAGCCAGTCCGTGATTTCGATCCTTGGCACGGTGTGAACTTAGTATTAGCCACGTTGCTCCGGTCTTCAAAAAAAGGTGCTTGGGGTGTTCAAAAATGAAGATGATGAAGAAGATGATGATGATGATGATGATGATGATGATCATGATGCTGATGATGATGATGCTGATGATGCTGATGATGATGATGATGATGCTGATGATGCTGATGATGATGATGATGATGATGATGATGATGATGATGATGATGGTATTGATGAGGAGAAGGATGACGATGACAACATGGTCACACCTCATGTTTAACGACTTGGGTTTCCCGCAGAACAACTGGAGGAGGCTTCGCGCTCCTCAAATGTTCCTGGCACGTGCGCAACTTCCAGCTGCGTAACAGGACACTACCACGCCTCCTTACATCCTTCTGGCATCCGGCTGTGCTTCTTTTTTACTGAGACTAGGTGTTCCCAACCGATGTGTTCACACATTCAGCATTCATTCTGACTACGGAGAAAAAAACTGGAGTCCTGCGTCTCAAGAAAGGTTTTCGAACTGATGCGCGGGTCATCTTTCATTCCTGCAGGACTGTAGCAACGAAACAATGATATGCTCAAGATGGGCCCATAGTCTAGAATTGTTTGAGACAGAGTTCGCAAATTTTGGTTTCTAGTGATACTGTTGATGGAAGAAATCCTGCAGCACTGGGATGTATAAAACCCTGCAAATAATGGGATAGAATAACCAACCTCACCTGGTTAGCCGGACTTCTTCCATCAACGGGAAAACTACTGTAGGATTTTGCTGCCTTTCCGAATTGCTCTAGGAAAATTGTTCTAAGTTCTTGAGGATTTTTTCGAGTTTTTGATACTATTTTTGCCCTCTATTAACATCGGAACTGTCGCTTTTTGCAAAGTAATTGATGTGGTTTGCCTTGGAAAAATATCAAGGCAAAATTCCAGAATCACCTCTTAATCTTTTTCCAATTTATATAATCAACACCCCTCAGTCATCAGTGTGTAAAGTGTAGGCTTCGGAACCGAACTAAATCAGGGGATTCCAAATGGGATTTCGCACCTGAGAGCTCTTGCAACAAAGGCAAAAGCATCGGGAAGTACTCGACCAAATCATAGATCTGCAGGACGAGATCTGTGGGAATGGGGGAACCCTCACAACGACCAGCCACAAAAGGCACCTGGAAGGCTGCATGGAAGATGTGCCTTAGCTGTTTTTGGCTTTGGAAAGCTCCAGCTGATACTACTGTTGATGGAAGAAATCCTGCACCACCTGGGATGTATCAAACTACCTATCAACTGGTGCAGGATTTCTTCCATCAACAGTATGATAGCCAAGTTTTTCTTTTGTTGGCCACTATAATCCAAAAGCATTTCATTCCTATACCCAAAAAAGCGTCCAAATATTGCTACGGAAAGGACTCTGCACAAGCGACCATGCCATTCATGCCCAAATTTCCTGCCCAGCTACTCTTGCAGAAGCGTCTGTTTGCTTTTCTTCCTCGGAAGTTTCCAAAACAGGGATGCAGTGGGAGAAGGGGCTGTGTAAAAATCTTTAGGTAAACCCCTGAAGCAGTTGGTGACTTAGTCTATCTAACAAGCTGCAATGACAATATGTTTGTTCAGCCCTAGATTGGAATCCTTGGATGCTATAATCTCAAAACTACCCTCACACCTTAGACAAGAACACATTTGAAAACTGCCTTGTCTTCCGATAGAACTCCTTACTGTATATAATTGGTGCCTTTTTAAGATGCCACTTGCTTTGGATGTGAGGAATCTCCCTCGTCGCCACCGAGCCGCGCGATGTGGCAGAGACCCGGACGGCTTCCAAGCACGCTGGGGTCCTGAAGCAAGACTTTCTTGAATCCATACACCCCCGAAATTTAACATAGATACCACAAATAGCCATTTTTGAAAGGAGATACATCTTCCAAACCATAATCTTTGGATATTTTTGGTATCTATGTTACATTTCCAGGGTGTGCCATAACACTCCATCCGTCCAAACAGCCCCCTCTATCATTATGTAAAGCACTCTCCGGTCACTGGTTCAATGAAATATTTCACCAACAAATGGACTCTTCCCGAAAAATCGAGGTAAATCCCTGCTCCTTCATCGTTTGGGGCTGGCGATTCCCCGTATCCTTGTCTCTCATTCTCTCCATAGCAGCTCCTTGAAAGCTTGATGCAGTTTGCACTTCCTGGCCATGCCGATGATCTCGGAATCTTCTGAGATGATCGCCGCCTGGCATAGGGGCTCGTGCTGCCTGTCCCCCATCCTTAAGACATCCATGCCAATGTTCCAAATCTAGCAGTCAATGCGTAGGTTTACCTCTTGCAACATCCCAGGAGTTTGGCTGTTCAAGGTCATGCAACCCATGTAGACCATATACAGATTCCAAATAGGTAATTATAATCGAATCTTCTATCAAACATGAATCAACTTGAATCGAGTTTAACATGAGCCTTTTTCGCCTTCTCAAGGTTTTTTTCAAAATGGCCAAGTGATTCACGGGTCGTGACCCTCACCTTGACTGTGGCGTTCGGCAGCATCTGCCGCAAGGATATCGGAGCCTCCAGGCCTGGACCGTCAGATGTGACAAGACCATGTTGAACCATCAATAACTGGGTATATACGGATATATAAGGAAGATATACCTACCATTCAGTATAGGATATAACTGGTTGTTTAGTTAGGTCATATAGGGGATTATACTACCCGATTATATGGGGATTAAACCATAAAGCAAACCCATTCATCACGACTGGGTGTTGATTTATGTTTCATTCTTTCACGCATGAAGACTCAAGTAATGAACTTCTAGACATCAGGGCAGTTAGTTTGTTTTTCACCCCAAGGTGATAAATTCCCAGAAATCCAGCTACTGCTGACAGGCGCCCGAGATGTCTGAAGATGGCCTGCGTTGAAACTGACTACATTGACATCCACTGCAATGGTCCAGTCCACCTAAGTCGCAAAGATATGGGTTCGGGTGTTCGAACTTATGGGTTCGGTTGTTCAAAATCTGATTGTTCGGGGAAAAAAGAACATAATCATCCCATTCATCTGAAAAGAAAGTGGATCTTGAATATAACAAAGCGGTGTTTTTGACCAACCATGGACCTGGTTTCTTGCTGGTGGTTTCAACCCGACAAAGATTTGTCGAATGAGTCAAATGGGGTCAAAATAAACGATGTTTCAAACTGAAACCACCTAACTCGCTATACCAGTACTTTAAAATGGGATCATTCTAATTACTATCAACATCTATCAACCCTACCAATGCATGATTTTTCACGAAAATCACTTCAACAAATTGCATCCAAAACTGCATTGTTTCCTCCTCTTGGATAGTTTCATGACCCCTGTCCCTGGAAGTGTTTCGCATCACCCTCGCAGCTTCCAGCAAGCAACTGGCACCGCTTGGGAGATTTTGCTGCCTGGCCGAGTTCCCACAAAGAATTACACCAGCGAAGGAACCATATAAAGAGCTGAACTGTATTGAACTCTGATAAGTTTACATATACAATTAGATGTAGTTATATCTCCATGCATGTGTATATTTATACTTTATCACGTTTCTATAGATCTGTTTTGAAAGATCTTGCGCTCCATCTCTGCGATTGGGTTGCGCCTTCAAAGAGAAACTCTTCTGGCTCATCGTCTGATGAGGCTTCTTCGTCTGGGATGTTTGGCCTGACTGCATCTTGCGACGTGAAGCTTGCCATACCTTGGGTTGCCTGCAAATCACTCTATCTATCTGTATATATGATCCCGGTTCGCGGTTCGCNACTTATTTCAGCATACATGCTTCTCTTGCTTGAAATCAACTTTCTTCATCTTATCCTACCAGTTGCATTGCTGTTGGCTGGATGACCCCCACCCCTTCCCAGGACCCACCCATTCCACAGGGGGGAGGGGGGTTGATGTTATGACCATGACCATGGCAGGGGGGGTGGGGGGGGGACCCGGAACCTGGAACATATATACGCACCAAACCGCTATCATGTACATATATAGGTATATATAGTGTCACATAAGTATTCTGTAGAATTCAAGCAGTCTGAGTGGAAAACTGGCCTGCTTCAACCACAACTGTGGAACAAAACACACGATACTGAAACGTGGTTGTTGGAAAAAGCAAGTGATCTGGTCTGTCCAGTAAACATGTTTTGAGGACACGGAAGCGAGGCACAGTAAAATCTCATATTTTCCTCATCCATCAGTGATCCCTTAGTCCCTTTTCATCACAACCACCATCCTAAGAATCAAAAAGTGGCTGAAGTACATCCTTTTTGGGACATGCGTCAAATACATTTTTCGCCCCAGGAGTTCACCCCACACGTCCGAACGCCACCCGGCTGTGCCTGCGACTTCTGCCCGGCGGAGCCGAGTTGGCGGCTTGTTGGCGCCTCAGGGCATCAGCACAGCATTGAGGTGATGGGCCCTTCTCATTGGCCCTGATTTTCTTCGCCCCAGCTTTGGTCTGAAAGATCTTGAAAGATTGGTATGCTTATAGTTGTTGGTATACTTACAAGTAGGTATTTTCTGTGGTGGTCTTACCTAGGGAGTCATGTTCAAGTGAAATTTTCCCGAATGGCTACATCTGTAGCCAACTGCCGCTGAGGAAGAAGCCACTCCTCACTGGGCGTCGGTATCTTGAGGCCTTACAAAAGCGCAAGGACTGGGGAAGGAACAACGGTGAAGATTTGATGGTTAAGGTTGATGGTTCAGAAATCCACCCATCACCAGTTGAGGTTGGTAGTTTATCCTATGATTTCCACAGTTTTTGATACATCCCAGGTGGTGCAGGGTTTTATATATCCCTGGAAAACTAAAAATGGAGCACAATAATGGAGGTTTGGTTCAAATGATGTTCCTTTTTCAGAAATTTGTGATTTTTTAGGTTCCAGCCGTTATTTTTTCCGGGGTGTAGCAGTGTAGCACAGCTCCATGTTTGCCCCCCCGGCAAAATGAATCGAAAGTTTCAGCATCGCCACGTGCCTCCCAAAAGGGAATTGATCCGCTCGCTCAGGATTTCTTTTCCTCGGGTTCAAAGGTCGAGAGTTGAGACCAGGTGGCCAAACTGCACGATGAGTTATATGATTCTGGGTTTAGAGATGCGTATATATATGTGTGCAAATAATCGAAGGTATATAAGCATATATATAATTTTGGCGCACACTATATACACAACGTATGTATATATGTATACAATATATATATATACATAAATACATGCAAAAAGTTATAATTATAAATATATTCATGTAATATATAAGCAAAATGAAAGTTTCACATCATATCACGTGACATTAGACAAGACAACAAAATATAATACAACCTAACATAACATAACATGTATGTAAGACTGTAATATAATGATATATCTATACATACAAATCATTCAGCCAGTTTCGCCGAGCCGGCCCGTTGACTGGTTGTTTCCACGCTTCCAATGTAAATCAACCCATATCACTAACACCTGGAACATTCTGGAACGATTTTTTTGTTGTTGCCGAATGAAATACCATCCGAAAGGCAGTCTTGGGTCAAGAATCATCAACAGAAATGGCCCCACATCATGCCAAGGTACGGGTGAAAAAGACCAGGCTGATGCGAGCTCCGCCCTGAGACTTCAGGGCAGAGTGAGGGATGCGTCCATCAAAGCGTTGCCTCGAATCTCGAAATCATTGGATGGTCTCCGAGTTGTGCTGCTTCTTTGTGACTGAGAGATGGTGCCAAAAATAATATAGCAGAAACTGGTACTTTTGAAACCCCGCCAACGCAACAGTTGCGGGACTTATGTTTGATGTGTCACTTGCTGAACGCATCAAAACAAGTTTGGGGAGAATGATGCCCCACGTGTCGAGTTGCTGAAGCCGCAGGCTATCACCTGTTTCCCCATAAAATTCAGAAGCTGATTGCAAAAGCCTTAAGAAGCCCTTGAAACAAAACAGATCCCAACGCCCAATCCAAGCTCCCCTACCAGCTGTCTTTGATGTTCAGCAGGCGTCCGTTGATGTTCTGGCCATGAGTACGGCTCAGCAAGGGGTTCAGGACGCAGAATATTGACAGGTAGGCTCAACAAACCCATCGAAAGTTGTTTCTACAAAGTGGTGTCCCACCAATGTTTTTCGTGACTTTCAACTTCCCATTCAACAACCACACCACAGGAACTGGAAAGGAAATGGACCGAATTTTGCTTTCACGGAGCTGATGCAATTCCTTAAGCTGCAATCACAACACTCGGTGCGCCTCCCCCTTTGAATAGCCTCGGACCTTTCCATCGCCAACCACCATCCGATGCTCTGGTGCCTGGGGGAAACCCATGCATGACACCAGGCAAACCAGAGGGAAGGTATCAAATTGTGGTTTCTATCTCACCTACACGCAGTCTATACAAATAAACTAAACCCACTGACACAGGGAAACTAACATGCACTGCACGACATTCAAAGTATGGTGGAACAGCTCTCTGGAGCCACCTCTCATACCTTCGATGTCTGTTGCAAAATCAGCAGGAATGTTTCTCAACTTTCACAGCTAGTGATATTTGACAACGCCCTTCGACAAAATCAGGCAAAGGTGAAGGTCAACATCACAATCATCACACTGATTTTAGTTGTTATCCTCTAATGCACACCTCTTTAACCCAGAGGGTACCCCCATTTCTCTGTCCTGTGCAGCTGCGATGGACCACTCTTGACCCTGGCGACATAGAGCGGAAAACACGCTGGCACTCTGTAGAATCAAGAGACAAGTTAAAACTGGGGTGCTTGTCTTGGGGGCTTTTGGTGAATGGTGGCAATCCTTGATTGTACCCCAGGTGTGTTGATTTTATATGTGTTTTTCAAAAGCTCAAAGCGCAGATATTCAAAAGCTAGCTGTCTCTCAGTCCAAGCCTAGAACTCTCTATATAGAGGCAATCTGGTAAATTAACTTGGGTGGCCCAGCCTACAGAATTGCACCCCCTGTCATTTTATTCTGTATCATCTGATTTGTCATGTCAAGTCATTTCAATAGTTTCATTTCACCTCATGTCTTCGTGCCATTTCGAGTCATTGCATGACATGGAAGGACGCGAAACAGCTCAAAATGACACTACATGACATGGAATGATACGAAATATATAAGACAAAATGACACGAAATGACAAGAAGTGACAACAAATGAGATGAAAACATCTCTCATCCACACAGCCTAAACCATGAAAGTCATGATAGTCATGGCTCACACTACAGTAGGGCCTCATCAGCGACGAACAGCTCGCCCCCGGTGTAGGGTCCCAGCCTTGGAAAATCGACAGGGAGACTGGCCATGTCAACTGTTCAAGTTGAGAAAGAAGGCCCCATGGCCCCACATTATGTATTCAGAATCCTGACGCATCAACCTCACCAATTCGTCTTTGCAATCATGGGCGAATTTTCAGAAAAAAAAAGAATTCACAAAGCGGGCTGGATTTTTCAAGCTCCGTTCATCCTGGGCAAGCCCCCACCCGATGATAAAGGAAGGGCCCAAGTTATTCTTGTCGCAGTGCAGCTTCGCTGAGTAGCCGTAATTGAGTTGCACCTCAGGCATCGCTCGCACCGCTGGCCACCACATGTACCATCTATCAACTCCAGTTCTTTCACTTTTATAGGTCATGGTCATCACCCCAAATAGTGGTGTATTTATGAAGCTTCTGATTCCCTAATGAGGTTTGGATGATCATCTCCCTTATATGGACTTTAGACTATGGCACAGGCGATTCTGTGCTCTAAAGTTTTCAGCTGGAAATGGAACCATTCAGATCTCTTTGCCCAGTGGCAGAGGTGTACCTGAAGTCTGCATCCGGGATCTCTTCTCGAGCCAGCTTCGCCAAAAGCATGGTCAATCTCCTTGAAAACCCCAGTTGTTGAAATTGAACCAGCCTTTTGTGGGTTTCCACAACTTGAGTTTCCAAGAATGAACAAGCATGTAAAGTGATGCAAAACGCCAAAGAAGCTTGACTGGAAGGATCTGCATTGGTATTTTTTGCATGTCTCAACTGCCAAGTTAGAAAACCATGGTAACCTGCATGGCCCATGGCATTGTCGCCAAGCATCGGCATTCTACGTGACCGCAGGCTCAGCGTGAGGCCGGGTGCAAAGAGCGGCTTGGTCGCACCGAGGCAGAAGGCCTCTTATGGGCATCAAAAAGCCTATGACAAGACTTGGCAAAATGGGTGAATGTCACATCTAGCAGTATTTTATGACTAGTATCGTTATTATTGTGACGAGTCTTATCATCAGTATCATTCATATCATCGACAGCATTAATCATTGCCATTATCATCATCATTCTTCTTATCATTGTAAGTATTAGCATTAGTATTTGTAATAGTAGCCTAGTAGTATAAATATCAGTATCCGTATTACTAGTCGTGGCAGTAGCAGCAGCAGTAGCAGATGAGTAGTAGTAGTAGTAGTAGTAGTAGTAGTAGCAGTAGTAGCAGTAGCAGTAGCAGTAGCAGTAGCAGTAGCAGTAGCAGTAGCAGTAGCAGTAGCAGTAGCAGTAGCAGTAGCAGTAGCAGTAGCAGTAGCAGTAGTAGTAGTAGTAGTAGTAGTAGTGGTAGTAGTAGTAGCAGCAGCAGCAGCAGTAGCAGTAGCAGTAGGAGTAGGAGTAGGAGTAGGAGTAGGAGTAGGAGTAGGAGTAGTAGTAGTAGAAGAAGAAGAAGTAGTAGTAGTAGTAGCGGTAGTATTCTAATTATATAATATGTAATATGAAATCACTGGTCGAATGTGCATTCCGACAGGTACAGCGATATCTGATATTAAAAGCCACAAGCCGTCCTTGATCGCTTTCTTCCCCTCTGGCATGACATTTTTGCGGCTCCTTGGCACTGACATGTCCGAAAGTTGTGAAAGTTGTGGTTGTCGAAGTCTGGCTCAACTGGATGAAGCAACATTTTCAAGGAAGGAATTTGAATGAAGTGGAAAAATTGATCAAAATATGATCAAAATGGTTATGGTTTCATTGAAGAAAGCCAAGGTCAAACTCTGAACTCTCCGCATGGAAGCAGCACAGGTCTCAGAGATAAGGTGCTAAAGCCCATGCCTGTGTTGCTGCTGGAAAAATCTAAGCAAAGCACGTGCAGTCGGGCCAAGAGATGGAGCAAAGGGTCTGATAGACGTGGTCCTTGCAGATAGGGCTTGCAACATGCTGCAGCACTTGCGATATTCATCTCACGTCAACACTGAATCGGAAGACATTTCATGTGGCGCACCTTCAGCGTCATGCCCGCTGGCGGATCCAACTCAATCCTCAAGATTCTTGCAGCAGATTCGGAATGTTCAGTCAATCTTTTCAAGGAAAGTGTTCGTATCTCATCTAATTTGTCCCCTTATCTCTATTCAATTCTCCGACTGGCTTCCATGATGGTGATGGGGACGAAACTGATGAAATCCAACCCATGCTTGCGTATGCCGCAGGCATCAATGGATCAACGGCCTGAAGTAGAAAGTTACAAGCTCTGCCCGTGCCCTAAATGGCGTGTTCGGTGCAAGACAATGCAAACCATTCACTGACCCTATAGATGCCCTAAATTTTGCACATCACACCTGCTAGAAGTCAACCCTTTCATCAGCTGCTACGTTTTGCGCTTCGCTAAATTGAGTCTTGTGGGAAATCATTTTGTAAGTCTGAAGTTGATCTTCGCCATAAGAGTGACAAGTATAATGGGCCATGACTCCCAACCTCTTATTTAGATTGAAAAACACTAGCAGACTTAGCAGAACGCACTCTGGCTAGGAATGGAAAGGTCAACATTAAACAAATCAATCGGAGCACAGAACGCCGAATTCCATTCACTCGATTTATGACAGGAAAAACTTGTGGAAGGACCCTGAAACTTTTGCTCACAACCCTCATAATTTGAGGGTTGTACACTGCACCATAGCCTCAAGATTGTACAACAAGCAAATGCCACACGCGATTCTTAGTATTATTTGATCCTTTTGCTTGGAATCAACATCTGCACACTGAATGCTTGTAATATGAAGTAGAACTGTGCCGTAAGGGTTTGGAGAGCAAAAACTCTGAAATGAAATACCTTTGTGGTCAGGGTTTGGACAATAAGTCTCACAACTGTCACAACCAGGACTTATGATGTAACCCTGAAAACGTTGAGGGTAGCGACATAAGTTTGTCTCTCCTACCATAAGCTTGAGGGTCAGTCCATGGATTCTCTCTTCTTATGATATGATTATTGATTTCTACCAATATCAGTGTCAGTATCATGCCTTGTGCCATGAGTGATTGCATTTTGGCAAATGCCTGCAACATGTTTCCTTGGGTTGTAAGGGACTTCAGGGCTTTGATTTCGATGCGCTGTGCAGTCTGCACATCCCATCTAGGCGGACGTTAGTAGAATGGCTGAGTGCTGTTGGAGATGTTCTAAGTAAGCTACATTCAGTGCGGTCTTGCGATTTCAACTGATCAGGTACATGCTTAGCTTCTAAATACCAAAGTGACTTTTCGGTACAGCCACGTAATTGTCGAACAATACTTGTCAAGTTTACCCAACCGATCACCTCTTGATAGGTTCTGAAGGATGCATGCAGGACAGGATTTTTTTTTCAGAACATGTTTTATTTTCGCTACATCATACAAAGTTCATATCATTGAAACTGTTGTCTGCGACATTCTGCGACTACAATGCTGGTGGTCTTGTTTTGTTGAAGATTTCAATTATGGTAGAATCTGCGAACTAGAGATCTTCATGAAATTTTCCATGAAGTATATGATAAAAACATATAAAGACATTGGTCAGTTCTTGGGCCATGAATTTCCTTGCTAGAAACCTGGCCGAGGAACTTTTGATCCTCTGCATCGCTCACCAACTGCAAATGGTCGACTGCAGTTGTGCCTCACAACTGCAGTAATTACCCCAAATGGACAAGAAACCTAATCGAATCCTATCCTTGTTCTGGTTATGGATTCTCATGCTGAATGATGGTCATCCTTACTAAAAGGGGTCATCAAATCCCATCCTGTCACTCAACTCTGAACAGCAAGGCCGTGCCTCGCCAGGATTTCTCAGCACCACTTAGAGTCTTGGCCGCAGCCTGCAAGGAGAGGATTGCAACAGAGTGCAAGTGCCCTCCACAGAATCAACAAACATCCAAATGTTTGAAAACGGCAGTTGCCACAAGAAATAAACTGAAAGAAACCCAAACAAAACATCAAAAATATATTCAAAAAAATATCAAAATCCTGAAGTCCTAAAGGCATTTCATGTTGAAATGCATCATTTTTACCCCCCAGGTTTACCCCCCCGCTTTAAAAAAACCTCCACCTGTGAATCCACCCCAGGGGTTCAAGCTCCCCCCACCTGCATGATGGTAGCATTGAGGCCTGCCTGTCTCATCAGCTCAGCAAGCGCTTGGCCTTTTTGTCGTGCATCCAGCTGCAGGTCGTTGAAGAAGTTCCTCAAAGGAATGGTTTGGACGGTGAGTGGGGTGATTTTTCACTCACCAGGTCACCACCTAAAACCAACTCGAGACTCGAGATTGAAATGTTGTTGTTGTTTTTTTTGGGGGGGGCGATATTCGTGCAACCAAACCAGTATGGTTAGAAATATATCCCGAAACTCTGAGAAACTGAGACATAGCAATGGAAAATGCCTTGGTTCGATAAGAACCAAGGCATCTATATATTATATTTCTCTCTCTCCCTCTCTCTCCAGCGCCCTCAATGGATGTCCCTATATACATATATATATACATCATATTTCAATAATCTATAAACACTTGGACAGCCAATTGATCTGTTTATTACTTTTTGGTATATTTTTGTTGAACCACATTTCATCAGAATGGACCTTTTTTAAACAAAGGACCTCGTTTTGGATACCATATGAAATACCCGCCGTCCAGAATAGCATTTAAGCCTCAAAGCTGCCTGCGAATTCTTGGTTGGATTCGAGGGGGTTTATCTTGGCAAACCCGCCAAAATCAAATTGCTATGGAAATCGTAGTACCATATGATCCTCTAGGTATCAATAGGAATGGCGGATTTTCCAGCGAACTAATCTCCCGTCGAGACACGGCAGACTCTCCGGACTCTGCACGAGGAGTGTTGTCTTGACCCATTCTTTGATGATCACACTGTTGCTCCTCAGAAAAAATGCGTCATCTCACAGACACAAGGGACAATTATAGAGAGAATTTGTCACAGCAACAGGAAATCTGAAAATCCATTCGTATGATTGTTGTCATCTATTGTTCATGTTGGTTCACGTTTACGCGTTTATGGGTTTTCCTTAGTGTCTTTGTTTTTGTCGTGCGGGTCTCTTCATGTGGTTGACTTTTCGTGCATATCTTATGCATTTGCGCAACATTATGCAACCAAAAAATGAGGAAACAGTGCCGACAACCTCCAAAAATCCAACATCCTAAACATCTAAACAATATGTATATATATAGAAATCAAAAAAAAACGGCTGGCCAAAGATGAACGACCATGTTTGTTTGGATTTTTTGATTTCAGGTCGGCGATGTTTTTTCTCCGCTGTGTTTATCAAGTTTCTCCATGTTCTTTGTCATAACTTTAATCTTATTGAAACGTCGCTGTTTGTTCAAAAAATTATTCTGCATTTGATTAGCATTTTCTACAAACGAACCAGGACAACGGCCGAACCCCTAGCAAAATGCAACATTTCTAGTGAAATGGGAAATGTGCAAACGCTGGCAAACTGAAACAAAATAAAAAATAACGATGTCCAAAAATGATGTCCAAAAATGATAACGAATCAACCGATGAACAATATCACCATTCATTCACGTTAGCTTACACCACGCTGTTGCTGACATATGCTCGCAAACCCAACCCTTGTGAGCCATCCTAGATCTTTCCCCATTGCTTCATACAAATTTTGGTCGTGGACCAATGACACCTAATTCGCGTTGGACCCGGGCTTGAAACTTCCACAGTTGGATACAGTTGGTCAATTTGTTGGATTCCGGGGATGGACCATAATAATTCCTATGATAAAGGGTCAAGAATATAGTGCCATATACATAAATCAACCCAGGACCAAGCCTGACTTCTTCTCTTGGCTCAAGTGACTCAATTGCTCTAAACCCCCAAACCTCCGTTGCAACTTGCAACTGGGCGGCCGGAAGCCTAGCAGTCCGCGTCCGCACTTGAGGGAGACGTAGGCGATGAACGGGTCCATCATTCGTTCACGGGCCATCAGCTCCAACTCCTCAAAATGATGGGAAACAGACTGTAAACAAGCAAACTTTGAAGTGTGGACAACTAGACTGCTGTTTGCACGCCCAAATTCCGTTGGTACATTGGTGCATTAGGGCTTGTGCAAATGTTCTCACAAAGCACAGCTGGCGTTGAACTGCGGTCCTGTGGTGATGTGAAGTCTCTACGACGATAGCACCGAAAAAGGAATAACCTGGCCAGGATGGAGCCGCTGGAAGTTCAAGCGAGGATGGATCTGCTAGAAAACCATGGAAGGAAACATTCACCCTCAGTTTCCTGGCCTTGACTTGCATTCATTTCCGCAAATGTCGCACGACCTGGCATCACCAGCCCACAAGCATGATGGCATCAGAGACTTGCGGGTGGAAATTTTAAAGCCAATTATCTGCCCCGAGTCGGCGTGTGTTGCAATTGTCTCATGCAAAATCCAAACTCGGGATTTTTTTTTCCTAACCCGAATCCAAAATCCAAACGTCCTGTTTGGATTTTGGATTTTGTATTTTGTTTTTTTTCTATTGGGCACCGATTTCCATAAAATCCACATGCTTAACCACTGGGTAATCTTGCCCGCGGAAATCGGCTGCCATTTTCCGTGTCCTGGTTCGTGTTTTTATCTTTGGGTTTTGGGGGTTGTCAAAAAAAATCAACCCAAGTTCCAGCGCATCGCTTTACAGGCCCCTACCCAGTCAGGAGTCGCGCATGAATCAAAGCCAAGTTGCCTCTCGTCTTCATAGTTATCTATCGGTACCATTCGATCCGGGTCTGTCGTGAACATGCCATGATGCTCTTTGTCCTGAGGCAACCGGCCCCCAAAAGGCCATGACATGTTCATTATGTTCTCACACATGACATTTTCAGAGAACGTCTAACACATCTCATAACCATTCATAACCAGCATTATTCAACAGGTGGCCAACTTGTTTGTCTGTTTGTTCATCCTTTCGGTAAGGGTCCTCGGCAACCCAATTGAAGCGTCGGCCTTAGTTGGCGACCAAAGCAATCAGAGATTTACAACTTGATCTTTAACCCCAAGTGCAGGGACAGGCTATGCCCAAGATGATACCATCTGAGAGGCAGGCGCTGGGTCTTGTGGATAGGCCAATCTGACTCTGGCTCGACCTTTGTAAAAAGTCTGAATGTGGCACTGTTTGTCTCTCTGGTTGTCACGTGTCTCGCTTCAAAGTGTGAGGCATCTGCCAGAGGCAAGACTTCTGACTTTTGACTCGTCGTTTCAAAACCAAATCTGCGATTGAGCATCAACTTCTTGGGACTTTGGAAAAACACATTGACAGGGTATGGGTTTAGGCCGGGTTTGCTATACGCATCTGTCCCTTAAAAATACCTCTAAAATCGGGCTATTAAAATATATCAAAATCCCCAGAGGCTTGAATCAAATGATGCTGCCCGGGCACCTCCCTTGACTGTCGCTCTTGCACCTTCGTCACCGCAGCGGTGTCACTCACTGGTGGATCTGCTTCGTCCGGCAAGTATGACAGGACGATGTGCGACCTTGGTGAATCAACAGATCACAAGGCCAAGTGGCAAGCATCGCTGATAAGTCAATGAAGCCAACAAATTACCAGTATATACAGATTACATGTAAAATATTTATATGCTATATATATATATATATGTATGTGTACCTACTGCGTCTTATACCCAAAAAATAGGTTGAAAAATAATTACCTGGTATTTATCGTAACCAAGCAAAAAACATATGTTTTTAAAAACAACTAATACGTTTTTTTTCAAATACCACCTTTGTGAGAAGTTTCCCGTGCATGAATGATGCGTTTACATGTTCCAGTCCTGTTTCCAACAGTATCTCGATGAATTTGACATGAACATCTAGTATTTGGCTCCACTATTCAATTAATGCTTAATGATTTTGATGAATATATCTCACTCGGTAAACTCCCATTCCAAGAAGTTCACTGACTTATGTTGCACCAGTGCCAAGGGCACCCCAAAAGGATTTAGTGGTACACTCTTGTTCAATCCAACTTAGGTCTTAATGAAAAATAGACCGTAACCAAATTTGTTTTTCTGCGTAACCGACCAGAATCTGCTGGAAAAACATATGTTTTGTGGCGTAGCCGACCGCAATTTCATGACCATAATTTGGGCTGCGTAATTTCGCGTAATTTACCGATAAAAATCCCGTAATTTACCCATAATATACTATGGGTATTTTTGGAAAACACAAGTGTTTTGGTGGTCCATTTTATCTGACTTTTAATGGGTTCAACTTAGCTGTTGATAAGTTTTGTTCGGTTTTCAACGGATTTTCACCAAAAAATGAAGACCCGCAATGGACTTGGAAACAAGACATGTATTACGGAGCTTCGACTAATTCGAGAATTGTGCATCTCAATGGCATTTTATGTGCCATGTAATTCAGACATGATTTGTGTCTTGGAGGATCAAGAGTATCCAATACCTTCTTGATAAGATATAAATTGATAATGTAACAATATGATTTTTGGATGATGCAAAAAAAACACAGTTGCTATGTTTACCTAGGTTTTTTCCTACCCAAAAACGACAAGACTGGGTTCTTCAGGCATAGTATACAAAAGATATAAATATATGTACTCCTCCTCGTCGGCTTCACGACAGAAATGAAACCGAGTTGCACAGGGACAACGGGTCCCTCTCGAGGCCTTAGGAGCCTTAGGCCTTGCACCAACGCCAAGGTGTTGCAAGATTTTCAGGGCCACCACAACAACCACCAAACAATCACCACAAACAACCACAACACTCAAATGAACCACAACAATCACAACAGCCACAAGTTGTGGCATTTCTCTTCCGCACCTTTTACAAAAGGCCCCTTTGAAGACGACGGCTTTTCCATTACGTCAAGGCGTCACGACGGTTGCATGGCGTTTCTAGATGAGGAGATGAGCTTGAAACCTTGATCCTCATCTGGACGGAAATTTGGAGATGGGCCTTGTGCTGACTGGGAATTGGGACTTTAATTTTAAGGGGGCAAGATTGGATGTGATTCTTCTTGGCAGGTACACTCATGGTGAAATTTAAACATATTCAAACATCACCTGGATTGGATGTGATCCTTCTTGTACTTCTCGCTGCAAAATTGCACAGTTTTTTTGAAAAAAATGTTGGTTTCATCCCCGTGATGCGTGCAAGAAAACTCCCTGTGATGCCCCTTCGGTTTTGAGCCATAGCCAAATCAGCGACGAAAAGGAGGAAGCATTGATTCTCATTTCATGGGAGATTTCATAATCTATAATTTAGGATAATTAGGGTAGGTAGAAAGTAGTATTTCCCCAGCCTATGACCCAAACAACCAGGGTTTCCTTCGTTTTATTGTTTTTATAAATGCAAATCACACTTCTTCCACCAACATCCAGCCAAATGACGGTGACTGGAGCGTGAATGATAGAGTTGCCGTTGCAGTGGCTGAACCGAACCATCCACTGGAGTATGAACAGGACTTCTGAAATGTGAGATTATGCAAGTTATGGCTTGTCGTCTGCTACCAACATCCCCGTCCCAGTTGTGAACATTGTTTGGTGATTGCATCTCAGCACGCTCGTTGTTGGGTCACAGACCATGTTCCGGGCGTCTTCATCACCCTAGGAAAAGTGGAGAGTTGGAGGTTTGATGTTCCAGCCATGACACTCTAACCATCCACGACGAAAGCGCAGATCTTTTTCCATCTCGGCGTCAATCGATGCCCTTCTCATCAGATGCCTACCAGAGAGATGCTGGAGGCAAGTGACCACGATGTAACTTACAAGTAGCAACTGGTAAAACGGGCCAGAATCATCGAGAACATACTACAAATAAATCATGTGTGTATACATCATGTGTTTGTGCGTGGGTTGTTGCTACCTGGAAGGTATCATCAAACACGGCCACCTTCTAGTCATATCCCCCGCATAAGATCGGTGAGAGTTGGCTGCGCCCTTTTAGTCGATCGGCACCTGTTCCCTCTGCAGCTTCTCTTCCAGCCTTTTCCGTTCACGTCGCGCCTGGCCCGGCAAGAGCTGTCGTCCGGATGGTCCAGCTAGCATTCTTGTGTTTGGTATCCTCTTTCTCATCTCTTTGTCATCCTTTTCCTCATCATTCTCATCATCCTTTTCCTCATCATTATCATCAGACTCCTCATCTTCATTATCATCATCTGCAGCTACCAGCACTGAACTACACAAAACGGCGTTTCATGCTCAGAATTGCCATATATATATATATCATATTTCTGTTTCCTTACCCTTCACCTCAACTGAAAAAAAAACATCCGCCTGAAGACGGAAGATAGGGAACAAGATGAGCCTTGCCAGAACAATCCAGTTTGCAAGATGTTGTTTGCTTCCAGATTCCAAGTGGCTAATTCAATGGTTCCAGTGCTGCTTTGGGTGCCCTTCCGGAAAGATCTTTCGTCCAGTTTGTCTGCTTTCCATACGTCCAGTGGATGTTGAACAGGCACGTTCTCACAGTTCGAGGTTTCTACAAAGACATTTCCGCACCCATGGTTTAAGTCATGAAGTCATGAAGTCATGGTCCCACTCAAGAAGCAATTGCGCCATCCTCTGGAAAAGATCTGTAAGGGGGGTGTGGTAAACACTACCATTAAACAAGATCAAGAATTACAAAATATTACACAGATGTCCTGGAAAACAATCCATGTCACATACGAACAAAAAATAATGGAAAACAAAGAATCATCTTGAAAAAAGGTTGAACGTGTAGTAACTATTCAAGTATCTGCAAAAACATGTAGAATGTGAGACCCAAGACCTCAAAATCTGGGATCAGTTCACCTTCACGACAAATGCCCAATTCATCCACTTCCATATGGCAATGATTTTGGGGTAGAAAGCCTAGTAAATGGATCCAAAATACGATGTTGCATCCAACTGTGATTGCAGACGTGGACTTGGTGTCATATATCTTGAAAGATCTCCATGCGCTGTTACTATGTCGCTATGACAACCTTTGGACTCTGGAAACATGCAAGTACTGCGTTGGGGCATGTTTCCACAACTTTGGCGGGGCAACACCAAGCCGTCAAAGCTCAGGACCTATCAACCAAAGCCATTTGGCTCTAAGGCGATGATCCTCATGGGACATCTTGGACGCCCGAGCTTCGACTAAATTCGATAATGTCGACCTGGGTGTATTGGTAACCCTTCCTTTCCAGCCATGCCACTTCAGCCTTTTGGGAATTCCCAAGTCCTTCCGATGCGGCGAGGAAATCACGATCTTCCTTGGGCAGCCAAGCCCAGAAAAGTCGCTGAAGCTCCCGGCTGTGCTGTGAAGAAGAATCTTCGCCGGCATCCTTGCTGAGGCTGTCAAGGCCAGCAGCTACCGCTTCGCGGTAGGCAACCGACTCCTTGAACTCTTCGTTTTTCTGCCAAATACGTTCTCTCTGGCAATGCTCTGCTCCAGCAGTGGTAAAACTTTGGACTTTGCCTTGGCCCTTCATATTCTCAAAAAAGAAGACCTGCAATTCGACACCACAACGAACTGCCTTTTCGATGTTGGCCGCCCATAGCGTCCACCATCTGCAACCCCATGGCTTCCGTTCTCCATATAAAGGAAAACACCAACAGTCTCCCCACAAAGCCTCTGCAGATGGGATAGGATCATGCTGTCCGAAATTTGGAGAACCTTTGGGGAGAAAAACCACTGCAGCGCTGATCTGACCGTCATGACTTCTGTCCACTAGCGTTTGCCAGGCGGATTCATATTTTCCCGGCCAGGAGCACACGCAGGCTTTGGAACGATCTGGAATCACGTTGCCTTTGAATGTCAAGGTGTTGTGGGCAGTCCTATCGCGGATCTCAGATAGGTACCTCTTGGTTGACAATGGCTCCTCGCAAGCACAGCGTACATAGAAAAAGTAAATACAAAAGCAGCATGGAATGGACCAAAGGAAGACTATGGGCCATGTGTGGCCCCCTTTGGCCAAGTCCAATGACACTAAGCTCAAGCCCATTGGGACCATTGTGACAAGCGCCCAGAAGCTAAGAAGAATTATCGGCAATTTGGATTGGAGTGGTGCCCACAAAGCCCTTAACAAATGTATTTCGCTTCCATGTCCGCCGCCATCTATGATGTCCATCTGCGCTTGGTTCCAAATCATAATGGCAATCGTGTACCGGAAGGCGTACCACAGGAAAAGGCTCGCTAGAACAGCTATCGCTGTCGCCAAAACGGCTACCTCGAAGCTTCCCAAAGACAACACCCAGTCCTCGAAAAAGAAGACAAGAATAATAGCACAGCCCAACCAAAAGCTCCCGATCACCACGCCCTTGAGAAGAAGCCAGAGAAATTTCTGACCTATCTGCTTCAAGTGCAGCTGTTCAAGCTTTTGCCTGCGTCCACGTTCTCTTTCCACCGAGCCTTCTTCATTCTCAAGTAATAATGCAACACGACCACTGAAGTTTTCCAAAGCTTGCGAAATCATCACCTGTGGATGCTGTCCATGTAGCCATTCATGTCCCAGAAATTGCTTGCCACAAATTCCAGGATCATCTCTCAAGCGTACTTCCACTAGTAAATCGCTGATCTCAAATTTCAAGCCTTTTTCTGGATAAAGAATTTGCCAGTCTTTTCCCAGGTTGACTTCAATAGCTGCCTTCAAATCATTGAACAGCTCCTGCGTCCCATGGCCATTGTTTGCTTGCAGGTCATGCTGTAACTCCGTCATCTTGTCGACCAGGTCGGAAGGACATGGCCAAGGAAGGTTTAAAGGTGTATTCCTGGTCTCATCCCTTAAATGCATCCCTGATTCTGGTTATACATGGGCTGTTGTGGATTGACATGTGTCTCAGAAAACATGTGTATAACAGGTGGCATTGGCTTGGATATTCTTGGACATAAAAACAGTTTCGCTGAAGTTCATCCAAGAGGACCCCAGCTACCGAGGAGCCTCCTTGTAGCGGTTTCGCAGTTGCAGGGAATGTGAATTGCCTCTGTTTTATGTAGACATGCAGAATTGTTTCACTGGTTGCTAGCCGATGAAGTTGCTAATGGATTAGTGGAGGAAGAAGATTCTCAATCTATTTCTTAGGGTGCTCGATCCCTTGAATCCAACCTTAGCACCCACTAGTAAGATTCAGAAAACTTTAATGCATTTCCTCTTGTCCTATTAGAACAGGATCAGAAAAAATCCGGCAAAAGATGTGACATCCCTTCCCCATCACCGGATTGCCTCAATGGCAAACCCAAGACCTAACGTCAGCAGGCGAGACAAAATCACACAATGCAGGGATGAAGGGATTACATTGGAAATGGTGGTGAAAGGTGATAGGTGAAAGGCGCTATGCTATTGTTACAAGGACCCCACAATAGATGGAAGCAATGGATACTCTAAATGTGAAAGGTCTTATGGTTTGGAACAACAACACCCTGGTAGACAAAATGGCGCGTGAAATGGCGGGAGTATGTGCCGTAGATTGTTGAAGAGCTCCAACAAATGTGACATGCTTCACGTTCGTAAATCTGGAGCGGCTGCAAATAACTTACACCACAGAGCAGCCAGGCAGTCAAAACGTCGAAACGAAATTTCCGGAAAGGTTTGAATGGTTTGAATTGAAAGGACGGTTTCAGGGATGTTGCAAGTGTTTTCGATTCCTTCCTTCCCTCTGTTTTTTATTGGATCAATTTGGCGGAATTGTTTGGTAAAGCTTGGATCTGTGTTTCGGGATGACTCGTTGCTGGCATTTTGGCAGAAACCTTAAATCATGCATATACTTACCTTCTGCACCTGCACGAGGACAAACCATTCAAGAACGACCAAAAAGATACCTTGGATTCTACCACACTACCGTCACGGGCAGGTGGCTCTTTATAGTAGCCTGTGTTTTGACGTCAAAGGTATTTCCGTATTTCCGTTGCACAGTGTGACTACTGGAAAATCCAAAATGGAACACAACGAGGAAGAGTATCATTTCAGCGGCGATACCCTTCTAAAATAGCACTGGGAAAAAAAGAACACCAAAATTCTAGATGCATGTCACTGCATGCGTTGTTGGAAAAGGAGGATTTCCAGCCAACCTGGTCCTACCTTCCCTTGCTATAGTGTGAGCGAAACCCCCCCAAAAAAAAAAACAGGTGAAGCAAAGTCTCTATCATGGAAAAGTTCATAGTTATACAATAATCAATATATAGATGTTTCAAGAACCCTGCATGATCTGAATTACATCAAGCATCGAAAAATGCTGTTCATCTTTTGATTGGGGATTTTTACATCCGAACCTGCACCTTCTCCCAACTTTGCTGATCAGGCTAAGCCAATTTCTTATTTCATTTAACCACTAAGACGTGAAATACCCTCCAAGGGTGTCAAAGAGATAGTGGTAACATCAAGCTTTGTAACCGACCAACCATTGAATGAGTTGGATCATCACGTGCCACTCAGGATCACTTAGGCACCACACCCAAACACAAGCTGTCGCCATTGTCTTGCCCGTCAGCACCAACAAGGTGCTAAAAATGTTCCTGGAAAAAGCAGATTTCTCAGCAATTTGAATCATCCCGCATGTGGCGAATCCAATGTCCAATCATCGAATTGTATGCATCCCGAAATCTGCGGAGTAGAAAGAGTTTCTTAGCGTGGGACCCTGTGTCCACAACCACACAACCATTAAGTGGGACGCGGCATCATCCGTCCCACCACCAGTGGATTTTTTCCAGTTTAGACTCTTAGCTCCGGGCGATCTCGGAAGTGCATGGAGAAGACATGACCCAACAACTCAAAGATTGAACAGAGTAGAATTTGCCGATTGCATCCTGTGGCTGAGATATCAAAACCTTTCAGTAAAAAGATGACTCATCCAATTCATCACGCCTGCCACGAGCCCGGTTGATGCCACATGCGAACCTCCGGAACACCAAAGCTTTGAAGGAGTGAGTGGGATCTGCAGAAAGCCTCTGAAACGTAATCAATCCATGCCACTTCTATTGAGAGATTGTCTCAAGGGATGTCCACCCAGGATGAAGTGATGCAGGGCAGGTGGGGTTGTGTAAAGCTACAACTTAAATAGCCATAAAAAGAAATACAAGTCCTTCATGGTGGCCCTATTTATTGGTATAGGATTTTGACAGCTTCAAAAAAATCAGGAAAATCAGAAGAAATCCACTGCGCAGGAACTACTCCGCAACATCCTCACTATAGAGTTGCCCAAGAGACTTTTCAGAATCTTATAAACTAATGGCGTTTTCGAGGCTGTAAAGGCTGTAAACCTCCACATTTCTCGGCCTGAAGCGTTGCCATCTTCCCAGGCCTTGCCATGAACAACAAAAACAACTTGATCGGGATCACTTCGGACCATTGCAACACGTCTTTATCAACAATTGCTTTGCTCCTACGAATCATCAATCATATCATATACAGTGTCATGATTTTTGCCCATTTATTATACACTTAATTATTAATTGTTGTTTTTTGTATGTTACTTATTTGCTTATTGGATGTTTATTCGATACTTGTTCCCATGTTTTCATTTAAAAATAACTTCATCCCCCAGCCTCGTCGCTGCAAGAGCTGTGTGGCACGCTTACGCCGTCGTCGCGCTTCCTTGTTGGGGGACAGTCTGGGAGTTGATGCCTGAGGCCAACCACCGTTTGGATGGTGCGTTTACTAAACCTGGTAAATAAATGGATGAGAAAAACTACGACTACCTTTCCCTCAACTGGTGAGGGAATACCGGATTTCGAAAAACCATCAACACTATGTTCCAACCCATCTGGATCCCAATCAATTGTCATACATTCCACCAATCTGGATCCCGAAATTCATTTCCAAAGGGATTCCCCATGGATTTTAAACAATGTTTTTCCGTCAACCCGGATCTCTGCATCTTGCTTGCCTCTCTTTTTGTGTGTCGCAGCGGTCACTGTCTGTGTAAGACCTCTGAGCAGCAATCTTTCAAAATCAGCTGCAGTTGGCGGATGTTTGGGACAGGTCTTCAAGGGGTGGAGGAGCAAACAGGTGTCACCCTGCACCCCCAGCAATGAGCATGACCAGTGGACAAATCGGATTGATGATTGGTATAGGTGTGCCATCACGTGCCAAACACAAAATCCAGAATCTAGTTCCCACAACATCTGATGTTGAAAGACTGAAAGACGGAACACTGGAGAAAAATTCAAAACCCTTTCCCGCAGGGTTTGATCATCCTCTTTTCTCCAAAACACACTCGAGGATCTTGATTTATGTGCACGGCACATGACGTGACTAAACGTTGGCCCCCACATTGGGCAGGCAAACGCAACTTTGCGAAAAGCTGCGGGTGGCGTCTTGGTGCACCAAACCCGCGACCAGCCAAAACTGCAGGACTACCGTGGTTTTGTGGACCGGCCGTCCATCTACTGCTTAAAGTGTTGCGAGTCCAATGCGTTCAATATATATTTGATAGATTTGTGGATGTATTCAAAAGGCCTTCTGGCGAGGGTTACCCTATTTTTTCAAAAGATATATATATATATATATATACACAGTACATATTATATATACATATATAGGACTTCTAGCACAAATCAATGAATGGGAAAAAACATTAAAAAAACAACATTACTCTAAGAATTTGAGACTTTTTTGGGTTTCAAATTGACGTCAGACATCCCCCACTTGACATGTTTGTCAATCTACTAGCATCATCCTGGCATAATCCCTCGCACAATTTCAATAGAAACATCCCAATGACATTCCATGACTATGCTGGGCTTAGGTTTGCCATTTCATCCCTGGACTTTCATTACTGATAAGCCCTGGTGATGGACACCCTCTTAGGTAATGCATGCTGGTTCTTTTCTTCATGGCCCAAATTCCCTCACAAAAAACATGGTGTCATTTCTTTGGGATGAATGATGCCTCATCAACCCCCAGCTACCCAAAATTTTCACGTCATTCCTGACCAAACCACCACTGGTTTTTCTTGAAAACTGCTGTGTTTTTTGTCTATAAAAAGGTTGCCGTTTTATTGGCCCACGAAATTGCCACGATATTTTTTCCACCCTGCAGTTCTGGAAGCTGAGGGGAAAATACAGGGAAGATGACCTAATCACGCAGGTGAGGAGTGTGACTGTGACTGATCAGCCATGGAAAATCCATTGAAATACGCTGGTGGTTGAACCAACCCATTTGAAAAATATGCTTGTCAAATTCGATCATTTCCCCAGGGATGAAAATAGAAAATATATTTGAAACCACCACCTAGACAACCACTACAAGCTCACAAGCCTTGAATCTTTAGCGCTTCAATTGTGATCCAATTCCATTGAAGGATTTGTTGTGTCGCTGCCTTTTTTCTCATGCAGCCAATTACGCCGAATGACTGTGGAACCGCGATGGCAAAACATGAGAGTGAGGGACTGGCCTATCTTCGTATACATCTATAGACATCTATATTTATATATACATAATCAACATAATTGTACGGTAAATTGGTGGTTTGTGTTGGTAGTTTGGGATTCTAGGGGTGCTTTTAAGTAACAATCCCTTTCATTTTCGGCCTCCCAGGAATCCAAAGCATCGGGCCACAAAGGAACAATTAACCATTAGCTGATATAAACGACAACGACACATCACATACACTCCCTGAAAATGGATGGTTGGGAGACTACTTTCCCTTGAGGAATGCCTATCTTTACTGGGTATGTTAGTTTTAGGGATCGTACATGGCATTCTAAATTACACATCTAACAACATACCGACCGATTTGAAACTCTCAAAATGAGATTGCTCGCTGGGATATTCAGCGGGCCGTCCAATCTTATTCCCTCCTACTGATATCCCCACCCTGTAACGCAAGAACACCACAACGGATGCCATCAAACAAGGTAGACTGTAGTTGGACTACATAAAATTGTGGCCAGTCATTTACTTGTACCTTCCATCAGTGGAGACGGTCCTAAACTCTATCATAGAATCAAATCAGTGTGAAATTCGTGGTCAGTCAATAGCTACTGGTAGCTATGGTAGCTGAATTCTGCTCAAGCGAAAGAGAATTAAAGAGATATATTTTAAACAAAACATGAGGAACAGTCGGTGTGCACCGTTCAAGTTTCAGTCGAACAAAAGCCTCACCGCAGGCTCTAGAAATGGTCGTCGTCACTGCGCCCCAACGACTTGTTGGGACCTTTAGATCGATGAAAAAAGGATGAACTGATAAACAAACAAAAATCAAACCAAGGTACTGTAGAAGATTTAGTAAATCTTCCCCTCTGCGCTTTGGAGTTGCAAGCTTCTACTGAGGTGTTCTTCCAGTTTTACACGCCAAGGACTTGATTGCTAACAGACTAATAGAGCCATCAATCAACATCTACATCTTGGTAGTATGTCTTCATACTGTGTATATCTACATGTAGATATTTATATATTTCTTTGGCAGAAAATGCGCAGGCGGAACAGCGAAGCGATGTTGAACGAACCATGGACCATAAATAAACAAGTGTATAAATATTTTATAAATAGATGTTTGCAGGTACAAAAATATCGTAAATATACAAGCCTTATACAAGTTACAAGTGTATCATATAAATAAATGACATCACATATGTATATACAAGCAAATGAATATCATTTCAACATATGTTACACACAATTCTATCCATGCTTCTAACTCTTGAAACTTCATTTCGCTTCCTTCCTGGATTCCTGAACCAATGTAACAAAGTCCACTAGGGCGGAGTGACGACCGACACTGTGTTACCTACAAATCTACAAGCAATTCGCCGGGACCGTGCCGATGTTTCTCCGGTGACACGGGTTTGCAGATTTCAGACGCCCAAGACACCACGGCAGACGGCCGGCGTGGAAGTTGCGATGTCCAAGCCAAAGTCATGGGAGTTCAACAAATATTTGCAGAAGCCGTATTCTGTAACAAAAACGTCGTCTAAAGTCTAAAAGGTATGATCCAATCAACCCAAATGATAGCCAAACGTGAGAGTTCCAACAAAAAGGAACTGACTGGATCCATGAAACAACTCATACAATGATGTCTTCTGGCATGTCTTTTTTGAAAGGATTCTCAAATTGAAGAAACATCAGAGTTTGGTGTACTGATTTGGGAGGTCAGGCGATGAATTTAGCCGAAATACCGAGTCCGGCAAAGAATGATGTCAGACCCTCCGTCTATTCAACACGAAGCTTCCAAATTGATAGATGTTGTTGTCAACTCAACTGTTCATCTGATGCCACTTGGAAGTTGAGGAGGTACCTGGTAGGGATCTCCTTAGCACTGGATGACAATCGATATTTCCTTCAGTTGAGAGGCTATGATTCAGAGTGAAATTCCTCGTGACACTCGCGGATGCTGCCCCGAATCACATTGAGCGCTCGGAAGCAAGAGCATGTTGCAAACACCACATAATTGTCAGCCAGATTCACAACATAGCTACATCCTACCATCAAACACCTGTTCAAAAAAATATCCTTCCAATCAGCCACGACATTCAGGCTTTTAAACTGAATGCCAAATTTTAGGCGTCATCACTTACTTGGGGGACAACAAAAAAACGCTCCCGTTCCAGGTTTTGTTGGCCGTCCATGACTTGGAGTTGGACCAAGACAAAGGTATGGGGCCATGGCTGAGCAAAAAGCCGTCCCAAACGGGCAGAAGGGTTGTCGGGTTGTCAGAAATCAACATCTTAATCTTGGAAGCTGAAGAAAACAAGGTGTTAAAAGAGATGGGCTCCAAGAAAACAAGAACTTCCAAAATGATTTACCATTCAAAACGTCGGTAGTTTCTATATAGAAGATGTCTGTATTTTATACAATCTTAAACAGTATAGCATCTCTACAATATCATATGACTTGAATATATATATATATATAATTATAATAATAATAATAATAATAATAATAATGATAATGATAATGATAATGATGATAATAGTAAGAAAAAGAAGAAGAACAACATAAATATACCTCTATATACCTTCACTCTATCCCTATAACTTACAGCCAAAAAGAGTCGGGTGACCTGTTCTGACGGCAATGCAGCCCTGGCCCTTGGTGAAAGTTCCAAGCTCAAATTCATCCCAGGACGGAGGTTCCGGTTGGATCCTAAGTGCGGATGGTCTCAGGATGTCTCCCCTGAAAAAAAATGGGGGTGCTTGGAAGACGATCCTTTCCGAAGTTTGGGTCCAGGTAACTTTTCAGGGGCTTTGTTCAATTTCGGGGGGTATCCTAAATTCCTTCACTTTTCCCTTTAAAATTTTGGGGGAGGCACTTTTCCACCCAAAACACGAATCCTTTTCATGGGAGTCTATGAGGCCTCTTACTAGCCGCGTCCGCGTCCGAAGGCGTGAGATTAATTGAGGTCAAAACGGCATGTGGAAATGTGAGGGACAAGATGAAGTCTAGAAGAAGACTCGGCACTGCTTTAATCACAGTGAAGTACTAGTGCTATGAGATGATAAGCCTTTCCAGTAATGATCCTATTTAATCCTTGTTGAAATTTCAAGTGAAATGTTTGCTCCCATTGCAACTTCCTCCACAAAGCTTCAACATAGTTTCACTTCACTGCAAGTTCACTGTGGTTCAACGTGAGACGTCAAGAGAGTCGGAAGCCCAACAAGGGTTACCCAGTTCAGTAGGACTCTACCTATCCAGGGCTTGCTATGTTCCCAATCCAAACACAGCCTTCTTTGGACAACTGACTCGGCATGAATACAACGCTACGAAATTCTTTTCTTTCATTCATCCCAGATTAGGTTTCTTCCTCTCATGTCCGCTTTTTTGGGTTGATCTGTTTGTGGCGGGTTACTGCCATGATTGAGGTGGAGGGGTTACCGTTCCGGGTCCCTATCTTCACTGCTTACATGACCTGTTTTTGGGGCTAGAAGTTCCAGCCCTTTCGATCAAATTTTGTTTATGGAAGATCCGTCCTAGAGCAAAGCTGGCACCGCACTTGAGAAACGGAAAAAAAACATAAAGACACCAGGATGTCAAATGGGATCTGTCATGAACAATGTTCAATTGCAATTAGACAGTGCATGTAGATACACACATGTTGCACATGTGATCAAAACAATCCCTTATTCCTGTCATCAACACCACGCATGCAACACTGAAACCGTTCAAACCCCTTGGCCAGGAGTCATACCAGGCTTCACTAGCACACCAACACCCTTGCATCTCAGCACCTTAGCGAAGAAACCCCTAGATGTTCATTCCCAGGAGACCAAGTGTTACCAGTGTCTTGTACTTACTAGTTGCTAATAGCGTTTCAATCTTCGAACCACCCAAAAAGGATGCATAACATCCTGCAAATGGGATGAACAACTACCCTCAACTGGGCGGACAAATGTAGTTCTTCTTGACTCACTCTAAGATGTTTCCTGTTGTTAAGCAAATGTTAAAGTTAAAGGCCGAATCTCCTTAGCAACCGTCATTTTTGACCCCCTTTCAAATCTAAAATCTAAAAAAAAATATCATTTGCATATCAAGGGTTGAGAGGCTCCTACCTTTCACCTCAGCTCCCGGGGCCCTCAAACCCAAGGAACAGTTGCATTTGAGCGTGGCTGAACTTGCTGTCGAGATCGGCAGTGAGGCGTTGATCATCGATGAAGCCAAGGGATTGCCCAAGAGGTTCAGCACCTGTCAATGTTCATCAAAAGTTCGGAAAGAGTTTTAAAATGGACAGAGTTGGAGTCGGAGGACCAACAACAACAACAACAACAACAACAAGAACAACAAGAATAAAAACAGCATCTCATACACGGCGGTCAGCAATCATACATGCATTAATTCTACACATAAGATCACAAAGCCCCCCAAAAAATTAAGAAGAAAAGGCAGCAGAAAATAAAAACAAAACAAAAACGGGACTTCACGAATGTGGCACATTCGAAGGTTTGGACGTTTCAGGTCGAATTCAGTACACTCCACCGAAGCTGACTTGGCATCTGCAGCCATCATAAAAAGAAACCTTGTCTTCTACAAGGTATTTTTTCATGTGCTATGTTACTATGTTACTCTAGGGAGGGTAAGAGAAACTGTATGTCGAAAGATCTTCTAGGATGTTGCTTTCCATTCTTGCATCAGTCTTGATAGAGTTTTCATCCATCCTTGCTTCGAATACATCTTTATCATAAGTTCTAAGAATCCCCTCCCCAGCAGTGGCAACTAGTGGCAACAACTCACCCGGACTCTCGTTGGGAGCGCCTTTTTTACTAAAACGGCTGACCATCCCAGTGCTGGTCTAGCTGGGGCATGCTGGAGAAGCTATCAGCTTGGTATCGTGACCCCTTTCATAAAATCAGCCAGGTTTTGCATACATCAAAAAGTCCGCTGTTAATAACAGAATCCTCTACATAACATACACAAAAATCAAGTACGGTACTTAGTAAGGTAACAACATAGGTATAACATACCGTATAACTTGAAGGTAAAACTCCTATAACAACAACAAACACCCCCATATTGAATTCAAAAACAAACCATTGACGAAAACACCAGGCGGCAGCTCCAAACGACGTTCTCAACGGCTGCTCCAAACCTCCAAATTCACCAAAGGTTCAAAGACATGCCGCGGCAGCTCCTTGCACAAACGAAGCTGGCCAAGGTTTGGTCGGTTTCAAGCAACCCACTGTGTTCACCGTTTATTTTTTTTAAAAAAAAAAGGTTTAACAATGAGCCGTTTTTGTAAGGCGTGGCATCAGATAATAGAAATACAGAATATCTATAGAGAGAGAGAGAGAGACGTATTTCATTTTATATATTCTGATTTTTTGTGAATGATTTGACCCCCCGCTCCAATAAGAAAAAGAAAACATACGATGATTTGACCTATAAATTCAAATCTTGGCCCCTTTGTTTTGGGGTTTTTTGTTGTGTTCCCCCAAAAAAAAAGAGCTCCTGAAGTCGGTTCTCTGCCAGGTTCAGTACTACCAGAGACTGCAACTTCATGAAGCTGTCCACCTCCAAAGCGAAGCATCCAACAAGGTCTAACATCCACCAGGTACCAGAGAGATATCAAGTTTTTCTACAGTACACCCCGGAAGATTAACATGGAACATAATCATGGAGGTTTGGAAGATCATTTTCCTTTCTAAACGGGTGATTTGTAGGTTCCATGTTAATCTTCCAGGGTGTATAGGCTTTCAACAAAATGTGTGGGAAAGATATCCAAGGTCATCCAACTGTACAACATTGTGAAACTGATCCCGAGAAATATTTGACACTTCTTTAGTAGCTGACCGAAAAAAAGATCGCATCATATCAATACATGTCACCTTTTTTTGAATATTTTCAGAAGCTATTACAACAAAGGTTCAAAAGAGAGCGACAAGAAGACATCAACTGTATGTCGTTATTTTATGGGTTCAGGAGCTGCAAAAATGCCAGAGCTCTGAGCATTTTCCGCCTTGATTCCAAACCCAGTCCCTCCGTGGTCGTTCGCAAACCACTACAGTCACTACAGGAACCTCCTATAGAAAATGCTATGCTCGATGTCGCATTGACATGGAGTTCCCCCCTTGGCCTGGAGCGTCCGGAGGGAATTGCGCTGCAGCTGCAGTAACTGAAGGCTTGGCAAATCATAACTTGCCAGGGCCTTACAGGGCGGCGGATCTATGAATGGTTCGGGGGTTCTTGTTGTTGTTGTTGTTGTTGTTGTTGTTGTTGTTGTTGTTGTTGTTGTTGTCGTTGTTGTTGTTGTCGTTGATGATGATGATGATGATGATGATGATGATGATGATGATGATGATGATGATGATGAATATTGGAAGGTATCTACCAAATGACACCAATTTGTACAACTATCACATGGTATAACTATTGATTTGGATTCTCTCACCGCCTCCCGCTTTTGTCCCACCTCCAGGCTGTTCTCGGCGAGAACAAGGCTTCGAAGCGACAAAAGCTGAGCGAAGCACTTTGAAGGAACAGCCTCAAAAAACTGCATAGAAAACCCACGGGTCGGGTTAGGCATCCTTGAAAAATCGGACAATCCACAGCTCGGGATGTGTGTTTTTTTGGTTGGGAGGTTTTCCTGGTCGTGATTTCCCCGTTGAAAAACCTAAGGGTTAGAAGGGTTTCTAACGGAGCTACCCGGGGGGAATCTTTTTTCGAATAAGCAAGTACTGTAGACATGGTGATTGGATGAACGGAGAGATCCACACCAAGAATCGATTCTTTGCGCTTTGTTACAAACTTGGGGCTGCATTGATACATCCATTCTTGAGTTGCTGGTTTTTTTGTCTGATTGAAATCAATGGATTGAAATCATCAGAAAATTCTTAAGGCAAGGTTCTTTGCACTTCTAAAACTCCGGATAGAACATCTGGCAACATCTAGAGTCCAGAATCCATGTCGAAAACGAAAGATGAGGTTAGGTGAAAATCAATTTAGGTCTCTGAACCATCTCCTGATAGGACTTCCTTTCAGACATGTCAAATGGAACCATCAATTCTACCTTAACATAGTGCACATACTATTCCCGAAGTCAACCACTCAACAACCATCATTGCTTAAACATGGCACCCATCACCCTTCCACAACACTCTTACGCCCCTCCCCCACTTCCATTCATGGCCTTTAGATGGTTTCCAGTTAAATCCAGCTCCTGGCACTCGACGGAGCCACGATTAGATCGGATCTCCCCAACCCAAAGGTGTAAACTTTCCCTATCCTTCCTGAGGTTTCTGAAAGTTCCTGTTAAAAAAAAGGGTGCGAAATGGTGCGAGTTGTTGACCCTTGCTGTTGAAAATCCCTGCCACATCCCGGCTATGACTATGAAAATGTTGCACTTATTTTGTACTCCGTTTTGCAGGCAATTCACAAGTCCAACTAACTATATAGCAATAGGTGAAAATCATCATGTTCAATCCTTCCGAATTGGACATCTTCATAGATTTTCCGAACTAGTTTGGTATCTCCAACCTACCCACCCAACACTTCTAAGGGGTTGGAAGAAAAAATCAACCTCGCCACCAGCTCTGCACCTCCAATCGAGGCAATTTGTAAAGAGCCTTCTCATTGATCAGCTGCAAGTCACACTTCGCCACCCGGACACTGCGGAGATTGCTGATGCCCTTGTCACAATTTTCGGTGCTGAAATTTTTACGTGAAAAGGACCATGGCAACAGGGCGGGAGGAATAGTTGCTGCAATATATTCATATCACGGCCCCAAGTGATGGAATGATACAACAAATATCAGACCATTTGACAATTGTGACTATAGGTTCCAAGATTTTTGAAGTGGTCCTCATGAAAGTAGCAATTCCTTCAAACCTGCTGGAAGAAGAGACCTTCGGTAAAATCGCACCTTCTCCAAACAAAATCTGTGAATCTTTGAGGCTCAGAATGTCCATGGGTCTTGCTGCACCTGAAAAATGCCTTGCGGCAGATAGGACAGGCGATTTTCTGAGACGTCTAGGAATCGCAAGCGCGGCATCTGTTGGAAAGTCCACTGCGTGAGGGCTGACAAGCTCACATTGCCTTGGAAGGGTCATCAGAGGGGCCGGTTGGTAAGAAAATCCTGAATGGGACCAGGAACAGTGAATGGCGTTCTCTCCTTGATAAACATTGATGCTCTTCTTTTTTAAAAAGTGGAAAGTGTAGTTTGTAACTTGGCTTACGTTCAAAGTTTTCGACGGCAACTTGAGAACTAATTACAGTAGTTGTTGAAACTGATGGTGACTCCAAGAATTGCTCGAATTAGTTTCTGTTGAGGAACGGGATCATCCAAACAACTCCAAATGGCTAAAGCAATGTGACATCATGTTGACAGCAAAAATACGCTGCAGGGCCCTTGCCATATCAAACTTCATGATGCCTACACGACTTGTTATTTGGTACTAGCACAGGGAATCGCGAATCGTGACGTCACCTGGTCTCTCTGCTAATTCAGCTGTGAAATCCTGAAATTTCAGGTGCCTGCGCCCTGGTTTCTCCTGCATTTATGCTAGACTAGCGAATGCATTTCTGAAATTACCAAACGCAGAAGCTTGCAGCATCCTATCTTGGAAGCTCGAAATCCAGGTAAGTCTTCAAGCCTTCGATATGTTTCAGGTATGAGAGCTGTTATTCGGGTGTTGCACTTGGTAACTCTACTCTAGCTACTGAGTAAACTACCAACTTTAAAGCCTCATTTTTTTTTAAATGGCTATAACTCCGGAAAAAAATCCCAAAAAATCCAGGCGTTGCTTCAAAGATTTTTGACTAAAAAAAAATCCCTCCCTTTCCACACACATCTTTCCAAAATGACCAGCATCATCCCAAAATAACCGAGGTACGGAGGAGTAAGGTCAACAAGGCAGGCAATGGTGGTAAGCGGTGTGGATGAAGTCTACTGGGTGGGTGTAAGGGATTATGACCTCAGTGAATCTTGGTGTGACATTGTGACATCATCATTGGTCATTCATCATTATCATCATTCATATTTAGCAACATAATAGTAATCATGATCATTCATCATCATTCATCATCATTCATCCAAGTCGTACCAGACATGGCAAACCCTCTTTTTGGAAGATGTTTGGTTGAATCCCTAAGTTGGAGATACATCTTCAAATGCGTTTAAGGGTCTCTAGACGTGTTGGATGTTCGTTTAAATAGTTACCCTGCGAATGGGTATCCAACGTAATGACTAGTTAAATCAAAGGGAATTAAACCCCTACGCAATGGTTCATCCCTAGAGATTAAGAACTTGGAATTGATTGACCAAACGACCTTCCACAACCTTCCAAACGCCAGAAGCATCTGTCAAATCTACCAACGCTTCAGCAAAGGTTGTAAGGTTCCCCCCCATTAGCCTTTCTCTGGATCCTGGTTGTTGGAACCCGGTGCCTGGTGCCCTGAAAGACTACATGATAAGCTGCCAGGATTTCAATACGTGAACTCAAACCTCGAAGAAAAGAACAGCAGTGAAGAAACAACAAATTGGGGTCAACCGTTTACTATCACATCCACTATCGGAAAAAACAATCGGAACAATTAACTGATTTTCCCCTTGGGTCACTCATGTCACTTGGGGCCATATCAAACTATCATCCATGATTGTAAACCCCCAAAAAAAAACTTCAGTTCTTATGACAAGCACCACCTTCACCACTGGGTCCAAGACCGGTTGTCCCCTTTGGTTTTTTTTACGGGTGTTTTTTTTGGCTGCAACCCCAGGATCTAAGATCCAGGACTTGTAGAGCTTGTGGTAATTTATTGGGCAACCACTGGAGCTCGTTATTCGCCAAGTGTAAAGCCAACAACTCGGTGGACAAAATCTCCAACCTGGAAGGCGTTCCCCAAGGGTTCACCCGTTGTGGTGCAGCCAACTGACACCGAAAAAAAAAAGGGGGGGAGTAGTTTGATTGATGCGTTTTTGTTTCCAAGAATAGTGGGTTTTCCCCCAAAATGGATGGTGAAAATAATGGAAATCCCGGATTAAGATGGATGATTTGGGGGTACCCCTATTTTCGGAAACACCCATGTGTTGTTTTTCCCAAATGCCCAGTTTAGGAATTTCCATATGCCCAGTTTAGGATTTATTTTTAATTGTGAAGTGTTTGTTGGATACTGACACTTCGAGAACTAACAGATTAAGTAGTAGCCTACCTAAAATGTATGGACAAAGAGAGTGACTTAAAGACTTAGTTTTGTGATAAGCTATACAGTAGTATAGTTTAGTTGCTTATACCTAGCCTAATTAAAAGATTGTCATTTAAAATCGGAGATTGACCATGTAAACTCCATTCATATGGTCATGTGAGTTTGTGATGCAATTCGCTTGCATGGGTGCCGCACGATGATGATGTCGTTAGATATTATTTAGTATTCAGGTGTAGTTCAACATGACCGAAACTGTGTTCTTCCACCTGGCCCACCAATGTCTGGTACCTATCTAAATCTGTTTAAGAGAAAAAACCTCAAAGACTTACTGTTGCGGTGAACCCTGCTCAACGTTTTTGAGTGTTTACATGCCAAAATATCCAAAACGAAACCTTGAAAGGTTTGAAACCAAACATCTGTTGTCACTGACTTGTCAGAAGTATAGCATCATTCAACCCTGTTCCCAACCTCGCAGATTGAAGCTGATTGTAAGAGAGGTCCAACATACGAGTCTTGGCTAAACATGGCAACGCCTGCCAGTTTTTTTTCGGAAGGCGCAGTTTTTTAGTTTGCTGCAACATCCGGCAACTCCGGTTACCTAGACGAAAGGGGACTTGGTGAATCACTACGGAAAGAACATGGAAAGAATTGAAAAGTGTTTCTACTGAGAATATGATGATTTCATCTGATTTCATGTTTGCGCGAGATTTCCATCAAAAGGTTGGGGAAATCTAGCACTTTTAACTACTATAGAAGTGATCCGTCTCAGGTAATTATTCCTATCTACAACACGTGCTATTCAGAGGTTGAGGAACCTGGTTTCAACTCCAATCTGATCCTGGCATTGAATCAATTTGAAAAAATGCCGCATCAATGGGGCATTGGAAGCTGTTTTGACATTGGAAGTCTTTTTGGTGGTGGATGAACTGAAAATAGCTATGGGGTTTCACTGCATCAAGGGCTTTCATGTCATTTCATGTTGCTCCTTGTCTGTTTACACCTTTTCAAGGATGCATTGCGGCAAGGGGGCTTGAATCAACTCCACCATATTCCTGGAAATCTGGGAAATATCTTCAGAAGTTGTATGGGTTTAAGCCTTAGTTCCGCCTTATTTACACCTTATTTTCACCACCAAAAAAAAACTGAAAGGCGCCTTGAGCACTTTCACCCGATTCTGTCGGGCGTTCACCACCTGTCCACAGGGAAGAAAAAGCGCCTGGATGTACTGTCTGTATGGTATTTATGTATGTAAATATATGTTTAATATACATGTATATTTTTTAATGTACATCAAATTGTGGGAACCAATGGCAACAATTCAGTGGTCCTATGACTTGCAACGAGTTGGAACGGGGTCCCACACTGTAACCACCCCCCACCCCACCACTTGAGACAAAAACGAACTTGACTTCTCTTGCTCTGCCAAGTCCTGTTATTTTTTTTCAAAAAATCGAATTATCCACAAAACGATGCGGCATCACACAATACAGCATTTCCACCTCACCACCACCACCCTCCCCCCTAAAAAAAAAGAAATACAACATCCTCGATTTCCTCCTTTCGACTCATTCCTTGAGGTCATTCCCAGTCTAACCATCTCACCTGAGGTCGTCCGGCACATGGCAAATATTCCAACTCATTCTCCTCCAGTTCCAAGATCTGCCTCGGACCCGGCCACTCGCATCGTCGCATCGCCGAAAATGCGATTCGGATGGACCGGGGAGATTCATTGATTCGACGAAGCTCAATGTGTTTTTTCTGGTTTGAAAAAACAAGTGAAGAACTTAGGAGCAATTTTTTGTTTAGACACTATCAAATCTGTAATATTTAACATGTATTTATATATATATATATACATTTTACATAATGTTCTGTAATGTTCTGTAAATGTATGATATTCCGATATTCCGTACAAGTACTTTTTGTCAAAAACACGAAACCCTATTCTGCAGGGAACTAACATGGCCAATGCCAAGATGGTTGAGAAGATGACTTTCACATTTGATGGAACATTTCCCTACACTTTAAACAGTGGAAAGTGAAGGAGAGAAAAGGGGATGAGGATGTCCAAGTCTTGTAAGTTTTAAAAACATGTAGAATCCTTATGGTAAAACATGATATAATCCATGTAGTAACTGGAACTGGACAGTTGGGGGGGAGCCCTTACCCGACCAAGCGACAAGTCCGGCAGACTCTGAGATGGAAAACTTAAGCTTCGAAGCCTCACATGAGCTCTCATGACTCACCATGCTCATGACTCATGACCCACTAGTTGCCAAAAAGCGGTCAGTTTGACAAAATTGACGACAACAACAACAACAACAACAACAACAACAACACGACTTTTGGACGAAATGTCAAAGACCTTCACCCGTGGCATGCCGTTGCAGCGACCTATCAAACCTTCCCTCCCAGCCTGTTCCGTGACAAGCGCAGGATTTTCAAGCGTGGAAAGGCTGCGAAAAGACCGTCCTAGTCACAGTCTGATGGGTGATAGGTGCCTCCCCGATGGATCCCGCAATTTCACCTCATACAATGCGTGATAGCACATCTAAACTATCCAACCACATTTACAGCAACACATTCAAATGACCATCCAAAAAACATCCCAAAAACTGACCCATCCCCTTTCCCTTCCATAAGTCACACCTCTATTTGTGTCAAGTGGTTCTCTGAGATATCCAAAAGTTCCAGGTTGCTCGTCACTTCAAGATGTTGCCCATCCAGTGGCTCTTGCCGGCCCAAGGTCAAGAAACGGAAATGGTTTCGAGCCTCGGATTCCGCCAGAAGTCCCCCGGTGTTTCTGTTGCTTGTTGATACAAGTAGTTACACGAAAATTGAAACTGAAGAGGGGTGTGTCCATCTGATAAAGAGGTATCAATGGCACCCCACAAAAAAATTAAAGAAACTATCGTCTTCCAACTCCTAGTTGTCCTGAGCTCTATTGTCTATGTTCGTTGTTTCACTCAGGCGGAGCACAAAACAAAACTGCCCATCGGTCAGCATCACATCCATTTAATGATGCATATGTTCAAATCTAAACCGCGATGGCTCACCAAACAAGAAAATGGTCTGCAGATTTTTTGTGTTAAAACCCGGCATATCAAACATCTGCCTGGGGTGCAAATCTTTTGAGACATTTTGTCCCCCATCTCTTTATCGTTCTGGGCTTGGATCCGTTTTTTTGGGGGTTGGATAGGCGTCAAAGATGCCAAGAAGAAATGTTTCAGGAACTGTTGGGAGGTTGCTGCAAAAAAAAATATCACCTTAGCATCTCCAAGGAGAAAAAAAAACCTCAGAAGGAAAGTAACTTTCCATTGAATCCTGGTTGTTTAAAAACGGGATCTTTAGAATGATCTATTACAATCCCCACATAGGGTATGGGATGTCATCCCCAAACCCTAAACAACCAGGTTGGAACTTCAATAGCTTCAATCCAGTGGCGAGCTTGATGGAACGCAAGGCGGGTGAGAGAAGCACTGCACTGATCTCACTCAGCTGATTGTCCTGGTGTCCAAGCGATTTCGCGAATCTTCCCCGTTTATAAACAGCCCTAAACCAGGGTGGGTTTGAAAGAACATCATGAAAGAAGCGCCTGAAGCGAACCACCCCCCTAAAAAGAGACATATTACACAAACCTGCATGTAAATATATATATATATTCATACATGTAATCATCATGTATGCCTACGATATCAAGGAAACGTTTGGAGGAGCTGCCTGTACATTTACTCTGTCTTTTTTTTCGCAATGGGCAGGAGTGACAGGACACTGATTCTCTTCAAAACCATAGGGGATAAAGTCAATAAAGTCCCATGCCAGTTCATTCCTACGCTCTCTCGATTCACTTCTCAAGTGGCTTTTCAACCCACCCCCCACCCACCAGCCTTGCAAAATCCCACCCCCACCACCCGGTCAGGCGTCCTGCAGTAACACCTCTGCAACATTGGACGCTAAGGCACTGGCGTTTCGCAGGCGATTGGACGAAAGATCGATGAACTGGAGCGGTCGGTCCAGCGTTGGCGCCTCCTGGTGTCGAATGGGACCACCACTTGGTGGCCTCCTGGTAACGAATCACTAGGTTTGCTGACCCATTTTTTACGGTGAGGAGCTTACTTATAAACCGAAAGAAAATTCATAAGGATTGTAACCAGAGGTGCTAAGTAATTTACGAACCTCCTTAGTGAATAGGAAAAACGTTTCAAAAAAATCCATTGCCATCTTAGACTCATCTTAGTTTACCAGCAAGTGCCCATGTAAACCTAGCTTGAATCTTCACAGCTGACCATGGGAGGGGTCTTCACTGGAGGGTACAGGCTGGGAGGATTCGAAGTCCTCAACTTCTGATATTGCTCCCTTAATTCTGAGTAGGTAGCACATGTGACATCAAAGACAATAGAAATCAATGAAACCAATAGATGCTTAGACACTTACATGATACAAGGCACAATCCCCCCCAAAAAAACATGTTGCTTGGAGGAACTTTCCCTTCAACCAGAAGGAGAATGGAATTTTAAGGCCGACGACTCGTTGAATGTGCAGAATTTCCAACGAAGATTTGGAGATTTTTGGGCCTTTAAACCTTGGCCATGAAGTTGACTGCTGCAACCCCTGCAACCATCAGTGATGGAAAAATCCCAATTGCCATCTCAAATCGGAAGACTTCCTGTAACTTGCTACCTAATCTATGTACACAATGAAATATGACAATTTGAAAATAGATGGCGCAACCCATTTGTGATACTCTCAAATGTAGATACATTTTGAAATTTATGCAGCCTTTGCACACATCACAGAATGCATTTGTAAATTTACTGGGTGTTTCCAAAAATAGGGGCACCCCAAAATGGATGGTTTATAATGGAAAACCCTATGAAAATGGATGATTTGGGGGTACCACTATTTTAGGAAACATCCACTAAACTACCTTTTGATTACTTCCCATCCACGGCCCAGCCTCAAAGAGATTCTGCGCCAAGTAGAGATGGCTTAAGCTGCCACACTCCTGCCCACTTGTGGTCATCCGAGGCTGGTAAAAATGGCGAATCATGGCGAATCCCATTGTTGGCGTGTCATGTTTGACTCATAGGTCTCCAGAAGGAACTAGCTTGAAATCTAAGGGTGATGTCAAAACAACTGGGCACCTGGGCACAAAAGCCATGTACTCAGACAGGTTTGAAGTCCTGGAACCTCCATCGCCCTTGGGAAAGGGTCCAACTTTTCTAGATGTTTGGCAGGCCATTTCCTCCACGGAAAAAAAAACAGCAATCTAAGCACTACATCTCCTGAAAGAGCTCCCCACTCAAGTTGGATAGGAAGGTGCCAGACAGATCCTGTGATTGCCCCAAGAAGACGGAAATGCTCAACAAAGACAAGGATGGTGCATGATTTCTTGTATTGCATACATGATTGAATATAACCAATTCAAAGCTGATCGGAGTGATGTTTTGCATATTTAAGACTATAGCTAGGTCCTTCCAAGCCAGGACCTAAGATGAGTGGGTGCCTGCTTAGGCAATGAATCCAATAGACATGGAATTGAGGATGGGAACACTTTCCAAATGATGGGATGATCCCCTAAGAGTCGAAACCAGCCCAAAATCTCCGGCCAGATTCGGCCAGCTGGTTTTTGGGGACAATTCCCATGAGCCAACTGAGATTCCAGACCAATTTTCTTAGGGACACCAAGTTTTGAAAGTCTGAAGGATGCAGCTCATTCAAAGGATTGTGTGACCTGAGACGCAGTCAGTCAGTCGGTCAGGAATCAGAGGCCTCAACAAAAAACAGGAGGGCAAAAGAGGTCACCAAAAATCACCCTAAGGTGATTCAAAACTAGTTGGTGGTTGAACCAACCCATTTGAAAAATATGCTCGTCAAATTGGATCATTCCCCCAGGGATCGGGGTGAAAATAAAAAATATTTGAGTTGCCACCACCTAGAAAATGTTTGATTCCACCAAAAGAAGCTGTTTTGAGAGAGGCTTCGCACCTTCGGAAGGTGTCGTAGAGATGGTCGTTTGGGAAATGTATCTTCCAACCCCTGTTGCAACAATGCGATGATAAATTCACCACCAAATGCCCTTGCATGCCATTCTTCCAGTAGGCCCCCCCACTGTCTGATACCGTTTGATTCCAGCGCCACATTTTTGGTGGTGTGAATCACTATTTTTTCATTGGAAAGATTCACCACTCAATGAACCAACGTCTGATCTCGAAGCTTCCTTTGGGATTACAGAGTTTGGTGCCCCCAAGAAATCATGTAAAAGCCCCTACTTTGTTAAAGCTCCACCCTTGCGAGCCGCTTCAAGCACCGATTAAAAAGAATCAACATAAAAACAACGACCTCCAAAAACAACCTGGTCCCTGGGCGCGCCATCATAAATTGGCTTCGTCCCCCCCCCCCCCAATTTTTGTCCCATCAGTACATTGATGGCCATGTCACAAGTTCAAGATCTGCAACGTTGGCAGCTCCAAATTCAGTGGTTTCTCTGGCCGCGTCAAATGGCAATGGCTCAAGTGCAAGATCTGCAACGCCTCCGCACCTCGAAACCTGGGATTTGGGTCCACTCCCATAGGGTTTTTGCTTGAAAATTCCCAAGCGGAAAAAATGGCCCAACTTGAGGATGAGGCCAAAAAAACAAGCCAGAATGATAATTATATACGGAAAAAACGCACTTCAGTTCCCAAAGTGTTGATATATGGCATCAGAATGCTTTCATGATATATGGGGATTCCGCTTCAACAAATCAGTTTCCCCCGTAATCAGTACACAAAAATAAATCTCATCCCTCATCCCTATCTGATCCTCTATGAAGGCATCCCTATCTGCCAAAAACTTCTACCAAAGGCACGTGCCAGGCTCTAACCAGCCCAAGGTGTTGTAGGAGAGGTCCAAATACTGCAAAAGGCTGCAGTTCCTCAAGGTCATCAGGTCATCCCCTCCCGAAAAATGCTATACAACTATGAGGAGATTTTGGCCGTAACCACAAGCCATATCATACACCAAATTGGAGCCGGACAGATTCCGATTTCCCAACCTCCTGAATTTTCCACATCCGAAAAAAATCATCCCAAAATCCCTGCATTTGAGAAAGATTTTTGTTTCACATCTTGAATTCCACCCCCGTGGATTCACCAAATTTCCCGAAATCTCATTTCGAGCTTCTGAAAGATCCCTGGCACCAGATGTCTCAAGCGGTTGGATGATAGATTGAAGGCGGTCAGCAACGGTGTGTCCAAGCTGTCTTCATCCAAAACTTCCAGGCCATTCTGCGACAGGTCAAACCACCTGAGAAGATGGACGAAAACAAAAAAACAAATCTCGGTGACTGGGAAAGTACACTATGTACTGTATGTGACATTGTATAGATTTATATGTAAATATATGATTATATAGAATTATACATGTGTGTGTATGTCATATGTATACATATATAAGACTAAAAATATATATGAATATAATGTACAGAAATGAATCATACCAGCACTATGGGTTCATTGCCTCGTCGTTTTGAGCGCAAGTCAACGAAAAATCCTACAAAATTGCCGAAACCCCGAGCGCACCGAAAAACCCCAGAGTATGATCGGCCCTCAAAAGGTCGATTCTTCAGCGGATCTTTTCGGCTCGGAGTTTTTGGTTTTAGACATTTGGAATGGGCGGAATGTGCCGTTGCGCCCCGGCAACGGGATTCAATATATAGAGACAACCGCCAGATGGGAAGAGAAAAAAAAAATATATATATATATATAGATATATATATATACATATTTATATTTATCATGAAAAGTCACCTCTGCTTTGATGTCACAAAAATCCTACAAAATATCAAGAGATGCTCAGGAAATATGTGCGAGATGTGCCAACTGACATCCTTCCTGCATCCAATTTCATACAAATATGGAAATTCTAGATCACATTACATCACTGATTTACTTTACCTCCAAAAAACAATCACATTAAATCACTGATCTGTTTTACCTCAAAAGAACGGACCAACCGTACTACCATACAAAAAAAAATGACGAATTTACCAACTGGCCATGTTCCAGGGTCGATCAACTCGATTAATATTGGGGATGGTCATTCCACCCTTGACAAAGAAGCCCTTAGCAAAAAAATAAAAATTAAAAAAAAACTACGGCATTGGGTAGACCATCGCCTGCAGCCTACCCTCTGATTTTGAGGATTCTCGGGTTCCAAAGAGCTCCTCAGTAGGAATTCCTACATCATGTCAGGCAAAAAAAATCGCTCCCCCAATATCGCAGGATAGCGATATAACAAATCGAAGTTGATCAACCCCCATATGGGTGTTTCCTTAAATGGTGGTACCCCCAAAACACCCCAAAATGTTCATTTTTAGTAGGAAAACCCCATGATTGTTGGGTACCATCATTTTAGGAAACCCCCATCTGTTTCCTCCCAAGATGCTCTAATGCTGGAAGTCGAAGCCGTTCCAAGTGTTGCAGTCGATTTCGTGACAGATCCTTGGTGGGTTCCAGCCACGTGGGGAGGAACAAAAAAGCACGGCAGTGAAAGGGGTGGGTTTTTTTAGGAAAATCAAATGAGGTTACTTGTTTAAAATCAAATGAGGAGTGTGTAAATATATAAATACATATTATATATATATATACAAATGGTATGTACTTTTGGGGCTTAGATAGTGGGATTACAAAAGAAAAGGAATGATTTGTCCTCAAGTAGTTCTAGCTCCAAAAATGGATGTGCAGGTTCTGTCTCCTAGAAACAATTGGTTGGTAAAACAGTGGAAATTTTAATAGATAAACTGCAAGAAAATGAAATTTCTAAAATGCCCTTGTTGTATATGCTGGAAAAATCTGGCCAAAAATGAATGTGGGAATCTGTCGTAGTTTTCGGTAGTGAGGGGATTTTTTGGGACAAAAAAATCCGAGTTTCTAATCCTTGCAGCTGCTCCAAGGGCTCAAGCGCGAGAGACACATTAGACAGCTCGTTCTCCGCGAGATCTAGATCCTTGCAAGTCGAACGTCGGAGTCATATGGATCCATAATGATCCATGAGGTTTATATGGATTCACGTGGATTTCTGAGTGGATATATGGTTTGGTGAACCCGGAACCGGTTCCCGGAACCCGGTTCCTTCCAGAACCGCCCCAGCTCGCCCAGAACACACCGAAATCTATGTTGTGCAAAGACCCCATAGTATTCTCCTGTTGGGGAAAAAATAAAATCAAACCAACGGATTCGCTTCCATTCCAATCACCCCCCCTTCCATTATCAAATTATCATTAGCCTTTAAGGTCATCAACCATCAACTATCTCATTCCCTTGCATTCAACCATCCATCCACATCCGCATCCATCCATCCCTAGCTCCATTCCCAGTTCACCTCCAATGATGTCAGATTCACAAAGCACTTCTCACTCAAATTCGTCAGCTGCGATGAGCGCCTTGGTCCCAAAGTTCATGTGCTCAGGAAACAAAGGATAATATGATGTATGTATAAACTTTATAACTTAAAACCATCAACAACTGATGTGATAATTTTCATGACTTGACCTCAAATGATGTGATATCCATATGACATGTGTTAACCTTAGCCCTACAAATATGTCCAAAGATTTTCCATCACCACACGTGTGGAATCAGACAACCCCACCTCACCACCCCCCCCGTTGTCAAGGGACAGATGTAACCATCTGAGCCTGGAATTAACTGCGAAGGCCAAGGAAGGCAAATGTCCCAAGACGTTCTTCGACAAATTCAAGGCCTCCAAGGATGCAGGGAACCTCATTCCAGTCGCTGAAGGTTTGGTTTGGAGACTTTGGAGGGGAAACAATTTTTGAGAATGGATGGATGCGTGTGAACAAGCTGGATTTTTTTGTTTGATGTGGGAAAAAGGTCGCTTATTTTTGTGGAAAAAAGTCGCACCGGCCTACCGTCCAAGGGTGAAGTTTGGAGCGGTGACCCCGTGGTTTGTGATGGCATGTTTTTTGTGCACATGTCAAATGAAAGTTGAACCTTTCATGAAAAATGGAACCTCATCATTTCCAAGGTAGGTTGGTTTGAAGGGCTGAAATTGGAAAACTGGTGGAAAACTGATGGTTTTTTCCACGGTTTTCCCCCTACCGCTATCACCGCCACACCAACCTCAGGGTCGCTAAGTTTGGCACGTGCCAGCAGACAAGTTGGCTAAGAAGTTTCCCGAGAGATCCAGGTGCTCCTCAGGTGATTGAAAGTTAGCTCGGATGACATCGATCTGATAGGACAAACCGTGGTTCTTCGGTTTTGGGTGGGTATTTCAGAGAATATATCCGCTTATATCAGACTGGTATGGTGGGCAGGGGATGCCCAAAGTACCATGAATACAATAGTTTATACGCTACAGGTAATGTATACAGAAAAAACGACCGGCACATCTCTCTCACATCCAGTGTCAAGAATGCTGTCCCTCATGCCTGTGTGTATACAGCTGTACGTAACTGCATTGTAAACTTATCTGCCAAAGCCAGTGGCTTCAGTGTTACTTGGTAAGTCTACTGAATCGAAACTTCTTATGCACATATACCTGTCCACAACAGAAGGATTGGGTGTATTGGTGCGGATGTGCATGAATGTGTTTCTTATCGTTGTATCCGTTCGTCTGTTATTGTTTGATTCATTTATCAGTCAAATCTGTGTTTGACTATTGATTTCTTGCTCATTTGTCTAGTGTATATGTCTTCCCTCTGTCCGCACAATAACGATTGATCTATCTTATCTTACCGACTCAGCTTATTGATCTACAAAAAATATATATCAAACATTGGACTTGTGCTGCATTTGCTTAAAAATGCGTATGTATCCCAAAATATAATTAAGTATAAATATGTATCAATATAAAAGATATGAATACATAAATACACAAAATGTAAGAATATATAGATATACGTATCAATAGATGAATATATTCCCATTCTTTAACCATCTGCAGCGCAGCAACTCGTCGTGGTTCTTATTGCATCCCAACGTCTTTGTTAGTTCATGTGAGTTGTCTACTGCTTCTGCAACTTCCCAAAGTGGGTGAATGGAACCTGTAGGAACCAGATGCTACGGCTGGATGTTTGACTCATTAAGAGTATTTCCACAAAAATCAGGCAAAATGAAGTTAAGTTCATTTTGGCCGCATTCCCAAACAAGCCGTACCCTTTGTGGGGCTTTCGGTAAAAAAGGTGACGTCCACAAGCAAATTCACCCCCTATGGGTGAGCATAAACCATTCCAACCACCTGACACCTACGTCCCAAAACAAAAACAAGTGTCCAAGTGCGTCTGCGAGCGGAAGTGGTCTGGAGTCAATTTTACCAACTGATTTCCACCTGAGGAGGCTTCATGAAGCAACTTGCGTATGATTGCCATGCTTGTCTCCTACAACGGATATTTGAGACAAGTATATATTGACAAATAATTACATCAAAGGAACCGAGGAACGACTAGCAAATGCATGGCCCATACATACCTACATGAAACAACTTGATTTCTTAGGATCATGTCATCTACCCTGCCGGGACAAAAGAAGAAGCGCCTAAGATCATGCGACATGCGTCATGTTAAAATCTACTGTGGCACCATGCAACCCAAGAATTATGTGAATCCTTTTCCTACCATTGACTTCCGGGTGCATTCATCATCCCAACGATTTTTTCGGCGTGCATCTGGCGATAACAAGCCACTAAAATCATCGAATCGAACGCATCCAAAAATCTCCAATCCCAGGCAGATTTAATCGACAACCCGGAGAGATTTGCTGAATCTGCTATGAATCTGCTAATAAACATATATAGAAAGAACCACAGCAATTCAGTGGTTATCACTTCACATCATCTGTTTCAATTTCATTGCAACCCCCCCAAAAAAAAACGTATCATCTCATGGTTGATGTTCATGGTAAATGTAAAGGTAAATATACCATACTCTGAGTTCGGTCACCTCAGATTCTCAAGCTACAACCGAGTTTCTCAAGTTCAAGCGCCGCAAAGATGTCAAGTCATCAAAGATGTCCAGTGGCAAACTGACGGGCAGACAGTTTTTCGCCGCATGGGACCGGGTGGCGTTGTTCCAGCGCAAACGTGGAGGGCTTGGAGGCTTGGTGAACCAAGATATCATGTTTTGCACCTGAGGTGCTTAGTAAGTGTTGTTTCTGTTTTGGTTTTGAACCCCCCCCAAAACAAAAAAACACCCGCAAACAATTTCTATAAAAAAAAACTGGTCCAAATGGACCGATCCAATTCATCCATCCCAAAGTTGACGGCCAAATGGTTGTTGTAAAGGGTTCCGGTTCCGAACCCACGCCTGGGACCTAAGGCATTGTTCTGCAACTGCAAGGTCTCCAATGAAGTGAGCTTCTTGAAAGCCATGCCTAAGGAGGCTTCAGCATTGTAAGTTTCATATATCTATAGCTACCGGTTAAACTCAGACATATACACATTAATATATCCATAATAAACTCAAACATACATAGAAATATACTTGTGTCTGTCTGCGTGTGTTATATATCTTCTCTTTATGTTGAACACTTATGAAAGAGTTCCTAACCGGATCTTTCCCCCGTTGAACTAGCTGGCCCTTCGATCGTCGCACCGAATCCCATGATTTCCATTGCCCATGTTGCTGCTCAAGTTCTTCAAACGGCTGCCTGAAGCACAGCTTCAGTTGAAAACACCAGGGTTTTTGGACCGTGAGACCCAAAAAAACAGAGTTTTAGGGTACCTTAGGAGCAAATTTTCTTTCAGAAATTAGTTCAACAAGCCATTGTTCAAGCGTTTGCCTTGCCAAGTATGACTGTGTGCGCCGTTAATGTATCCATCCTTGGACGCAAAATCAGAATGGAATGATCACTACCAACCATTCGTAATCTCGAGTGTATAACGTTAGACTAAACATATTGCAAAAATAAATGTATACACATTATAAATATATGTATATATATATATATACATATCTACTTATTTACAACTAAATAAACGTACATATATAACTTATTACTACCGCCTGCACGCCTGCCACGGAAAATGTCCTTGATCCAAGTCCACCAGAAAGTCTATCTACATCTGAGGCATTTTAATCTTACGGCATTTTCTCTCTCTCTCTCTCTCTCTCTCTCTATCGGGATTTTTGTCGTGCAGTGAATTTTTTTCCATAGGACACAGGTGCGTTTCCAGCAACGGAAGATAAAGGTGACCTGCACTTTCCGCGCAGTTTTCACGAGGCTGCTACTGAGTTGCTGGGTTTTCACCCGTAAAAAAAAACGTTGAGATCATGCCCATGCCCGTCGTCCCGGTCCAGAAATCTAATATTGGTGGCATTGGGATGATCGCCACAAGAGCAATTCAGCCCGAGCTTCGGGAGGTTTTCAAGATGGCACTTTGTGCCTGCAATCCACCAGTTGTTATTCGTCAAATAGTGGCCCTGTCCAATCCGCATATCCTGGCAGACCCTGGTGGTGCTACCGATGGTGACAGACAGTGTACCAAAAACGGCAAAGTTAAGCTCTGCTGGTTCAAGGGCCTGGCCGACCCACAAACCCAGGGAATTGTTTGGAGTTACACCAGCGTTGAAATCGTTTGCCACTTCTTCTGATTCATGACGCCCTGCCCTGACATCCAAAGCCCCACCATGAGAGGACACTCCATCATACGGCTGTCCATCGGTGATTGAATGGCTTGTTTCGTTGAATTGCACTGACTGCACAAAATCCCATGAATTTTCATCATAGAAATGGAGATAGTTGTCCCGAATTTTGGGCTTGCCTCGCACTTTCTGGAGGGCATAGGCTGCATCATCTACATCTTGCCATGACACATGCGAACCCAAGAACCATGAGCCCACGACTCAACATGTTGTGTATGTTGCGATACGCGCGAGTTGAAAACTCCAGGGTTGACCGGACTTGAACCAAACCGATTGTCATACAGGGAATAGTGTCTATTCCTTGGGGCCATAAGATTCAATGATATTCAAAGATAAACATGGACAAAGTTACAATCAGCCAGCACCCAAGGAATTCCCCCTTTTACCAACGGCTTGCCACCTGACAAATCCACCCAACGCAAGGATGGAGGCAATCGTGGAACCAACGGCAAGGACAGATCCGCCAAGCGCAGCACCTGAAAGTGGTGGTGGTGGTGGTGGTGGTGGTGGTGGTGGTGGTGGTGGTGGTGGTGGTGGTGGTGGTGGTGGTGGTGGTGGTGGTGGTGGTGGTGGTTGTGGTTGTGGTTGTGGTTGTGGTGGCCGTTTACAACAACTTGCTGTTGCTATTGTTTGGGTGCAACTTCTTATTTTGTTGTTGGTTATTTTTTGCTAGATTGCCCTTGTTGACAATGCCAGTTGTTGAGATGATTTGTTGTTCTTCCTCTGCTAGTGTTTCATCATTCTGACAGGAAAAAGCTGCCATCTTCAACCAGGAATCACTCATGACCAACTGTTGCACAATGGGCTCGCGACATGCTTCGTAAATAAATACCCTCTAGGGAACTAACAAATCCCACCTTGGGAAAAGGAAAATCATCGACTCAAAAGCACCCTTAAAAGGGAATATGTTAGGCACGGTAGATGCTGCACTTCCCCATGTTGATTTTCCATAGCCGGGCGGCGATCAGCATCTATGTTAGTTCCCAGGAGGGTACACCCCCACGAGGCACATTCATTAAGTTGTGGGCTGGTGAACCAATAGGAGGGGTGCACCATCTTTCGAGGGAAACAACCAGCATCAGTATTGGGAAACTTTAGATATTTCTGGGAGGAAAAAAAAGACAAAAATGCATTATTAATACGTATGTATACACACACAGACACTATACAAAATGGTATAAAAATAGTTCTTGGGTGATAACATGAAACAGAATAACATCGAAGTCGTCACTTGCTAAGCAGCATGCAACCCTAAGAACTGATGGGATGGGATTTGCCTGGCAAATCCCTTAAGACAGCTTGACGCCCCAGTCGCCAGCAGGCACCAGAACTTCCTTTTTTCTTTGCGACACTATGTCACGTTTGCTGCATCTTCGACCTTGTCAACTTCACTTTTTGGAGAAGAGGCTTTGTCTCTCCCAGAAGTCTTCCTGTGGCCTTTCTTCAACTTCATCATGCGAACGGTGCGCAGCACTCGCAGACGTTTCACAAATCTTCCAACCTCGGACCGGACCGGATGGTATCGAAACCTGGGACAGGAGTCATCATTCTCTTGAGGACCTGTTAAAATATGGATACAATTTGATATTTCTCATGAATTTTTGGGCCATCCATATGGTACTGTAACTTCTACTGGATGACATCCAGGACCCAGGAACTCCCTTGATTGGTCTGCGCTCAGGCTTGATATTGCCATCTTCCAGCTCAACATCCGATGGCGCCAGATCCTCTCCCAAAATACCTGTGATTTTTCGAAACGAAACGAACAGCAAATGGTCGTCAGTTTGGTATGCATCAAATGTGGCCGTGGCCCAAACCTTGGTAAACTCTTCGTGAATTTCTGGTTTGAGTCATGCAAAGAAGTTAGGGACGAGAGAAAACCAGGGACCGTGAAAAAAAAAAACACCGGCACAATTAACCGTTGGACAATCTCTATCAAATCCTTTTCAACAACACACAACACGTAATACGTTCTCCCTCCAAACTTTTCAACACCAAGTGATTGGATCCGAGGTTTGATATTGTATCCACTTGAGGAACCTCCAAAAATTCCAAAAAATCACTTTTTGTGGCCCCGGAGCCCCTGCGCTTGCCTTTGAGATCTGTGAGACTCAACGCTTGAGGCACAGCAACGGTATCATCCTCCAGGTCTTCCTTCGGCAGACAGGTGCTTGAAAAAGGGAAGATTGGTTGCGGCCGCAAATTAGATTGCGAAAAGGAAAAAGGTTCCAAACAACATCTTGGAAAACGAAACATGGAAAATATCTGCACATGTTTATTTCAAAGTTGAATCTCCTGGAATGATACACCTTCCATTTGAATACTCGGAATAAACATCCCAAAAAGAATTCGAAACATCAAAAGTAGGTCTACGAAAGAGATCCCCCGAAACTTCATTGCCAATTCCTTCATCCTCAAAAACAAAACACTGAATATATTATTCTCCAGGGAAGTAACACTATCCCCATCCCCTTCAAAACCTCCCAACAAAGCATACATTTTTTTGCCATCATCCCCACTGTTCAAATCGCTGCTTCAAAATCAAGAGTTAGTGTCATGTTCATCCGTTTTCCCTCCACCTCGACCCTCCGCCATTCGCCGAGAACCGCCGTCTCCTCACTCTTCGTCTCCTCATCGGACGCCTCCAACGTGGCTTCCGTCTCTTGTTGTCGCTGCGCCGGGGCGCACGGCAGCGTGGTGTCCAGGTTGAACTGTCAGCGGCGATCATCTCATGGGATGAAAGGTGAGACACCATGAGTTCCATTGCAAAAATTTTGTGAAGCATGATGCTATCATTTTGCCATGGAATGCTATAAGTTCTGGATTTTTTTGTTGGCAACATCAAAAACTGGAATCATTTCAAATGATGTGGAGGGAGGCTAGTGAATGATAAGTAGAGGTGGCCAATGGCCAGGTAAAAACCTGGATATCTCTACTGACACCAGCTTGATCACCGTATTTAGCTTGTCTTAGGGATCATCCAATTAACAGAGCCTATTTGGTGTGAGATGCGGGGTGAATAATTCACAAGCTAAGTATCACAAACTACTATATTTTTACATAAGCAAGCATCAGACACTAGGTTATGATACTTCACCCGTTTTTTCAATACATTGAATTGTCAGGGCATTTCGCAGGGATTCCCACTTAATGACCATTTGGGACGAGGTCGCGGTTTAGTCACTTGATCAATTGCCGAGATGTTGCCGGTTCTTCGCCACTCATCTAATAAGGCCCGTCAGCTCATGAAATTGGATCATATCTACTTTTCATTCACAATGGAATACATAATACAACAAAATATACAAAATCAAATGGAAAGCACAATTATTGTATCCTACAACTTTATCGAAGTCACAGAAAGTCAGCTGATAGATGTGGATACTGTGACTTTCCTTCAGGGACCACATATGACATCACCCAGGATGCACCACATGTCAATGTTTCGCCCAGATTGGCCCATGAAATCCTGGTTTTAATCACGACATGTCAGTATGTATCCACAAATAATGACTCGACCTCTTACCTTTGGTCAACTCTCATAGGCAATGGCAAATGCTCATGTTCACCCAAATGAATCTTTTTTCACGGTCTACTGTTAACCATTGAGGGGGACCCCTTGGATTCCCATTAATACAAATGGAAAGTTTGACTGGCTGGCTTTTTGGATCTCCCCAGGCGGAAATTTTGTACCTGATCACTGCATACCGCTGATCTGGGGATCTGGGGAGAAAAAAGCCATGGGGGTTGTTGTTGTTGTTAGGGAGCACAACAACTGACTTGTTGCAACGCATGGAATTCATCGATTTTGGTGAAAAAAACTGTCAAAAATCCCCAAGCCCAAGTCAGTCCAACAACATCATCTTTCCTGAGTTTCACCCTCAGGCTTTGGCTATTTTTATGGGTCACCCGGAAGTGGAAATCCCATGTGCCTGGCTTAAGATGTGTTCCCATGGTGTGAGGTCATCGGTGTTGAAGATAGGCAAAGCCACCAGTTTCTTCAATGGTAAGGCCACCACACAGGGGGCGCTCTCCGGATAGGGCGCTGGGAAGACCACGGTCTGGTGAACCTGGCGAATCTTCCCCACTCATGGAGCTCCTGAACAGGACCTAGCCTTTTGTTGTACAAGGACCTAAGGGTGGAACCCACAAAAAGCTGGTGGCTGCTGGCTGGCTGTTGGCCAATCGGTGGAAATCCCCCCACCTCTGTGTCGTCACTCTCTAGCACCGTCTGCTCCATGCAAATTCCTAGCTTGCCAAGCAAATGCTGGTGTGTCCAGCTCGGTTCCTGGATGCTTCGGGAAAAGATTGATGCATCAAAAAACCAAGGGGCAAGAAAGTATCAAGGATATCTACAATATCTACTCTCCCTGAAACTAACGTAGAAGTTAATTTCAGAAACAGGCTTTACAAACATAGAAGTTGGTTTTCGAGGAATTGCCTGGGGAAAGTGGCCTGGAAACCCATGTTAAAGGATGTTGCGTCACATTGTTGACAAACATAGAAGTGTTCAAAAAATCACATTTGACTATTATGACCTTACAACATGCAAACAACCCAACAGTGCCAAACAAACATAGAAGTCCCGAAAGGTGTCAATCAGAACCACAGCAAGGTTCCACGTTTGTCAAGAAAATGTGAAAATATGTGAAAATGATAGACCGGACTTCCCTAACGTGGAAGTTGCTCAACCCCATGAAAAACAAATCTGGAAGTTCACTAACATTTTTTTCACTAACATGGAAGCTCACACTTTTTCACTAACATGGAAGCTCACTTCACCTTTTTTTGAAAAGATATGCATGTTGTGTTGGACGTTCCCCACAAAACCAGGTTTACCCGCCCGAATTCACACCCAGTCTAGCAAACATGGAAGCTGCCCAATATTGCCCAATGGGTTCAGGAAGGGGAGGATGTTGGGAAGG